>JANRGW010052481.1:70683-114980 GCA_024733675.1 Psilopsiagon aymara
GGCTGAAAGTCAAAAACACAGCACTGCACCAGCTACTAAGAAGGAGAAAAATGACTGCTGCTGCTGAACCCAGGACATAGCTACATTCATACACAGCTCAAACTGCGCATATTCAAGAAAAATACACAAGAGCCTTCCTCTCCTTCCTTTACCCAACATGTCTCTAAGTTAAAGTGCACTAGCAATCTCAGATAGATACTTCATCTTTAGCAAGAGGCTCTGAAGTTCCTTATTTCCATAATTTAAACAAATCTGAGGACTGTTCTTCAGTTGATTTTTTTTTTTTCTTATTCATTCCTGTGCCTCATGAATAGGATATGAAATAGTAAAAGGTGATGTGAACTCTGCCAGAATAGGCATTCTAGAAACAAAGTGGCATTGCTGCTTCTTATGATTGGCTTCTCATTATTCATGTTTCATGCCTGTTGATTGCCAAGATAGTTGTTCCGATGCTTTATATTTTATGGAGGTTTAATTGCAATAGCTTCAAGGGAGGAGAAAAAAAGGCAATAAAGACAGACATGCAGACATGGGCTGAGGGCTTTCTGTTTAAACAGTAAATGTTGAAGCTGTACAACTAAAAACAAATTAACGGGGAAGGTGACACAAAGGATTGAAAACAGACCTGTCTATTTCCTGACCTCTAGTTGATGTGGGTCAGCATGACAAAGGTTAACACAACCAGTGCAGATTCTGTGTGAGGCTCCCAATTTTTATGGTTCCAAAGATCTCATTCCAAATAATAAGGGATACATGCTTTGAAATAGTCTGACATTCACATTTAATAAGATAGACTCACTGAATACATTTCCATCTGCTAAAGTAGAAGGGTTTTACAAATACAAATGAGACTATAAGAGGATTCCTCAACAGTGATCTGAAAAAATGGAGGAATACAGGAATAACCCCCAATCCTCTGCATCTAGATTAAACATGAACAGTGGGAATTAACTGAAAATTACATGATGGACTCATGTAGAAATACTAACAGTCAACTCAGAAAGACCCTTTTTTCCTACCACTGGGTACTACAGTGTACTCAAGTACTACTATTAGCCAGCTAAAAAGCAATACAAAGCAATACATGGGATGATATACAGACATGGGCGTTTGATGTGGAGTTACTACCATACCTGCCCCATAAGTGCAGTAAGCAGTGTAAAGTCACTGGCCCAAATCAACTTGTATGGACCATGATAACATTGACTTACCCGAAGAGCACAGAAATCCTTTCCCTGCTATGGATTTCCCACTGAGCTTCTTCCCTCTGAATGGTAATGTATGATTGAACATCCATTATAACATGTTTGACTCCCTTGTAGGCATTCAGGCATAAGGAAATCTGCTTGCAAGCATCTCAGTAGGAGGGAGACACATGTCCCTTTGCACTCTTGCATGAAGCAAAGCATCTTCTATCATGTGCAAAATCCTGGGGGCTCCATCTTAAGAGTTTTGTTCCTGATTAGCTTTGACCACCTTGCCTAGGCATCAGAGACCCCCATTGCCTTAACTGCATATTCCATGAGGAGCAAAATTCTGTGGATTGGAGTACAACTATGTGACTCTCCACTGCTGATTTTGTAAATAACCTCTGGAGGTTCTCCTTCACCTGTACAATAAATCAAAACCTAAGGAGCAACGAGGCAACATCCTAACAGCCACCTATTTCCTGGAGATTTGTCACTCTTGCTGTGCAACAAATTACAGAAAAGAAAGGCTACCAATAAGAAAGAAAGGCTTCCCAATAAGAAAGTGAGGGGGTCTGCCTGCTGGTTTTGGTCTGTTTTTTTTGAGACTGGCTAGGTAGGAAGAACTGCTCTCCCAGGAGATCTCTTGGGGAAGCAGTCACATCAAAAGGGATAGATTAAAGAATGAGACTACTAGCATAGACACTGTGCTCCAAGTCATGCAGAGTACAAGCACTCATGATGAAGGGCAGTATGATCACTGCTAACATCTGAACTACAAAGATTCCTACAGAAATTAAATCTACTCTGAGTTTGTCTTTCCTCCAGTTTGTCTCAGATCAGACAGCTGCTTTTATTGGATTCAAGAGAAGCTCTTCAGTACTGTAACTTGCCATCCCAGAAGTATGACCTTAGCTGTGGGGCAGAAAACCTCAAATAACTGCCTTCACCCAAAGGGCTTCAAATTACTTGGACAAACAAGAGTTATTATTTGGAGTAGTGTTGCTTAGAGCGCACCTAATCTAATTATCCTCAGAACTTCAAGTATGTATAGTAGTTTCCCTAACCTGTAGCAACATCTCTATCAATAGCTTTTGCTTAGGTTATCTTTTGTCATCCAAGAAGCAGAATCCAGTCTTTTTGATTTTATTTTTATATGTACATGGATTCTGCAAATGCAGATTTTGAGTAACTTGTGTAGATCAAAATGACCAGCAGCTGAATTAAATCACAGTTATTACAGGATACTAATTTTTGAACACTCCTTAAATATTTTGTGTCTATTCATCTAGAATTCCGCTATTAATATTTCAGCTGGACTTAGGTTTTCTGTAGGTGTGATATCTGACCTTCTGCTAGGTGTTTCTGTCACTCAGGTGTCAGACAAAAACTTAAACACTGACCTTCCCATCCATTTCCTGGGCAAGTGGTATTTGTGACTACAGAACACTTCAGAAAATCTCTGCTGGCTACTATTGCTCAATGAGACAACTAGTAGCAGGTTATAAACTAAGAGCTAGAGAAAACTCTTTTTTTGCTGATTTAAAATTAATTTCAAAACAGAACAATTTTTAATAGCATATATTTAAAGCTGTTAGATGGGCCTTTTTCTTAATATTTTCTCAGTTGTGCATCATCCCTTTACTGAAGAACAAGAACCAGATCTTGCATGTCTTCACACAGATTTAGCAATTCTACAATAAACCTTAATCCGTTTTTCACTCTCCCAATCTTTCTTCAGACCCAAAGCAGCATCTGGCATTGCTGTAATATATAACTGCTCTAAAAATATAGTGCTGTAGGCAGTAACTCTGACAGTGAAGACCTGATGGAAGCCACCAGTCCAGCCCCCGCCACATCTCATTTCTGTTCACGCCTCCTTTGCTCTCTGCACCAACAGGAACAAGGCATATAGAGCTGAACCCACTCACAGCCTTCCTTAGATACACAGTGACTTGCCAAAATGCTATTTACACTGTCTCACATGCCACAAAAGTTTACAGCAGCCTAGAGCAGATGGGCCAAAAGATGAAGATGGCAAGAAAGCCTGAAAGAGACTCTGCAGAGGGACACACAACTGTAACCCCTGCCAGTTTGAATTTACACCATATAGTTTTCTTCCCATATTTTGAATTTCAAGTGCCAACAGTATGGTACTTTAACTCACTTATTAGTCGCAAGACATGAAGGAGGGACAAGTTTCTGACAGTAGCAAACCGACTCAGAAAACAAGTCCAGGCTAGAATGACGCAAAAAATATAGCTTTCAACTTCATCTCCAAACTGAGACAGGGAGAGGAAAAAAGTAGAGAGGTCTAACTGGGACAAACTGTAAACTCTTCAGCTTTCCCACCCAACTTGGAGAAACATACACCATGCACATTCCCAACAAAGGCCTTCTGAACCAAGACAGTACAAAGGAAATGACAGGCTCTCTTTTGGCACCATTCACAGCATTGGATATCTGAGGAACACATTTGCAAAAATGGCATTTTTGGTGGCAGTAATTGATGCAGTCCTCATTTTCAATCACTGCCTACAATGTGTGTCCTATTAAAAGAAGAAAGTACAGGAAACAGTAAGAGGAAAATTTTCCACCAAAGCAGGAGGTTGACAATGTAGTAAGAATACATCAGTTGTCCTTTTATATATCAGACGACAAATGCTAGATACCTGCAGGGAATTCTGTAGACTGCTCCAGGAGTTGGCTTGGCTCATGTAGAAAAACTGAGTTTTCACGTCTCCACTGTTTTCAGTTGTTGTTGGTGTCTGCTTGTCTACACACATGCTTCCCTGAACTGCCGCTCATTTTGCATAACATGGTTTCAGGCAATAAGGACACCACTACAGCTTAAGTGTAGTCCATCATACTGATGGATTTTCAGTGGAAGCACAAGTATATGCAACAGCAGTGTTATCAGGAAATGCTGCAACATGATCAAAAAGTTGCTAACAATATCCTTGTCCACATTCACAGCTGCCAGATGAGGTACCAATACAGAAACAGACTCATTTCTTCTCCTGACCAAAATAACCTCCACTACTTCAGGGTACAATATCTGGCCAAAACCTGACCCTGTACCTTTGATTTGAGGCTAAAACCAACAAGTGCTAAAACTTCCTTGACTGCATTTCTGCTCAACTTTGATCTACTAAAACATATGCAAAACAAGTTCAAAGTTACCAATGCAAAAACAATAGAGAAGAGAGTCTGGCTCACAAAGGCCTACAGCTAAGCGTATGTATGGCTGAATATTTTATTTTCATTTCAGATGCCAGTATTCAGCCATCTGGCTTTCCTTGAGGCATTTCTTTTGTGGCTTTTTTTCCTTTTTTTTTTTTCTATTTCTAAATAGACATTCTTCAATAGCAAGGCATTAAAAATATAAAAGAAGAGAAAACCAAGTTCTTTAGTGTAACCACTGCAGGCTACCAACCACTATTGTTAAACCTACATGAAACATAACATCAAGAAGTTTCTGTTTTGCACAACAGCTCTTTATTATCTAAAACACCCATTTTCTCTTTATCTTCCTAAATGTTAGTCTTAATGGCCATATGGCTGGACATTTATAATTAACAGCTTTTATCTAAATAAATACACTGCTTTGAATTTTTAATAGGTTTGTCCATTAAGAACTTTCAATGAAATGTGAAAAAAAGCTCCTTCTAAAATAAGAACAGAGGGACATGAACTTCACAAGGTGCCTGCAGGCAAGACAGTAGGTTGTATGTGATACTGACCGTTCACACTGATCAAGCACTGCATATCTGCATGGAAACTTCAGTGTAAAGCAGATAAAATGCCAGATGAATGAAAAGGAGTCCCAGGCAATGTACAAACCACAGACTTACTGCTTGTAGGTGCTGTGGATCTGCTAGCTTAAATTAACTTTGGAGAGTTCTATACCCAAATATTAGTGTACAGCACAGCACCAAGAGATCTCAGTTTTCATGTGACTTTACAATCTAACCATGCTGATTAAATGTGCTTTCTATTTTTGTTATAAGTGTGAAAGGCAGAGAAGTGCAGTAATTCATCCAGCCTTTTCACACTGGCAGTGTTGTGACCATCTCCAGTGGGGCACTGCACATTAGCAGTGCCTCATCCTGGCAGGGGCTCTCAATTTTCCTTCTCTGTATTGCCACCATGTTTTGAGCTGCATTGCAACCAAACTCTTTTTAGATTTCCATATCCACTCATTATTTCCTTTCCTTGTTTATATAAATTACCATGTTATTTGTCAGGATTCATATCTGTGAATTTAATGGAACTGCACTTCTCAAAATCACCCACACTGTCAACAGCTCTAATTTGTTTATGTCAAATCAGCCTTTTCTTTTTTTTTTCTTTCTCTTCTCCATTTACCCTTCTGTTTCATACTATTGATGCTAGCCTGTCAGCTGCGATTTTATTTATTTGCTTTGGAAGGTTTGCTTCTGTGAAACCCTGATGGCAGAAGAACTGCACAGCTCAAGGGACAAGTAATAAGACAGAAATGCTTTCAAGACCAAGCTGTTACTTCGAATTCAGTCCTGGTCAACAGCAACAGAAGCTCTGGACAGTTTGTGCATTTCCTAGAAAAACAGATATGAGGTGGTGGTTTGGGGGTTGTCTTTTATTTTTTTTACCTCTGCAGATTGCTCTTTCTTACCATTTTACTGGCCACCGCCCTAGAAAATGCATAGAAAACACCACCATAGAAAAATGCATAGGAAGCTCATAAGTGAAAGTGTCAAAACCTAGAGATTTCATGAACTCTTACAAATTCCACCTCTGAAAGAACCTGGAAAGCTTGTTAGGACCGGGTCTCCCATACCAATCTAAGCCCTAGGACTGTACTTCTTCTCTCAAAAAGGTATCATGTGAGAGACAAATAGAAATATTCTTTCAGTAAGTACTTCCATACAGAACTTTGCAAAGATGTTACTAATAAGATGACAAAGCATGTAAGAAATTTAGTATGAAGAAATGAAAACCACTGCTTACAAACACGCATAGTACTTGCTTCCCAGTATCATCCAGGTGTAATACTGTATACAGTGCCTGCACTGTGCTCAGTGCTGCAGAAACCCAAAGCAAAGAAACAGTCACACCTTACACAGATTGTTTAGGAAGGAGTGAAATTAGCTACAGTGCAGCAAAGCAAAACCAGATGAATACTATTTTTTGTCTAACTTAATGTGAGTTTCAGAAAAAATTTAAGGCTCTAATGATTTACAAGGGATTGGGGACAGGGGAAAATCTCCAGTATTTTGCTTAGTTAGATGCCTGGTTCATAAAAGACTGAATTATTGACCCAGAAGGTTGTGCAGTGTGCAGTATTTCCAAGGAATAAAAATACCTAACTCAGCCATGCTTGTGAAGGGCCTTAGTCCATTGCACCTCCTTTTACTCCGTGGAGGAGCACAAGCTGCATCATTTCTCTCAGGCACTTCCTATTCTCTCACATGGCCCTCCCCAGTTCCATTGCCATCCTGTACAAAATCATGCTAACAGCCCTGTGCAACAAAGGATGTGAGCATCCAGGCTCTGCAGACAGACAAAAACCTGATCTTTGTGTGCTCCACCCAGTTTTGTGCTGCACCAATGTAATCAAGCAGCAAGCTACTTCTGTCAGGGCTCTTAGGCGGCAGCCTGGCACACCAGCTCATTTGCTGGCAACCTGCTCTATAGACCTTTGACAATAGTTCAGCATTTTGAATGCTCAACACATCATCTCTTGCTCTTGCAGTGCTTCTGATTTCCATTTCATTTTGGGTACTGATTTTTTCCAGTTGTGGCAAGACTTACATGCTGGCAAAGCCTTAACTAAAATGATTACTGGAAATTATTTCTGGATATTATGGCAGAAATCTGTTTAGAAAGAGAACAGAAGTCCTATATGTCAGTTATCATGCTGAAATCAGCAAACTCACATTTCTGTTAAAACATTTCCTAGAATTTCTTTTTATTTTCTGTAACTTTTCTCCTAATAAATGAATCTTATACTTCACAGCAACAATACAAATGCAACTACTGTGGCATCAGTAGCAAAAAAAAGTTGCTAATTTATTTATTTGTCCCAGCTTAAAAAAAACAAACCCCAAAACCACAAACCAAAGAAAACCATATCAACAATGCCTTGGGCTAAATTAAACTCTCAAGATTTTAGCATTTAAGTAAGGGAGGAAGGAACTTTGGAATCCTGGTACATCTGAAGTCAGTGTGTGTACTTTCCAGATTTTAACAGGACAGGATTTATTCTGTTCATATTTGCTGAGTTGAGGAAAAAAAACCTCCAAACTATAACAATAACAAACATGTAGGAACAAATCTTCTTGTTCATTCAAACAACATGCCTTCAGCTGCACATAAGCATAACATGCACTAACTTTACAAATAACTTGAAACTAATTTAAGCTCTGAATGAGAAATATTCCAAGTGCCTCAACAGAGAGTCACAATCATCATTATTCTCCTTGCGGCATGCTGAGATGGGACTGATCCCATCTGCTCAGTCAATGAAGCCAGAAATCAAAGTTGAGATAATGCAAAATCTGGACTGTTTTCTTTCTGCTTTTGTCAAAGAGATCTACTCTTAGAGACAAATCCCAGGGCAGTTCTTAATCTTGGCATCTACTTCAATAAAGTTATAGCTAAGATTTAATAATCTACACCAACAATTCAGCTAAACATTGAGATCCCTCTAAAAGATTCCATATGCTGCAGGACTCACAAAAATAAGTCTAGAAAAGCCATATCATTCATTGCCCCACTCCAGGTCAAGAGAGGGATACATAATCCAACTCACACACATGCTTTTAACATATCATTACAGGCTTCCAAATGATGGAGAACAAACCATCTCCTTGTGAAGCCTACTCCAGATTGAAAATACAACTAACATCTTCTTACTCTGCTGACAGTGGGAGACACAGAATAACAGAGGTCATCTTTCTATTCAAAACAAGCTTTCACATGCTATAAATTAATCACCTCAACTTCTCCTCATAGCTTGTGTTATCCGAAAGAGAATAACAGTGAAACAGAGAGGTGGAGTTTTTCTCTGTATCTTTCTCAAAACACCCCTCCCAAAAGAGAAATAACTTCCAGGACAGTAATAATGTCTTGCGTATGATCATCCTATTCAATCACCCACAAGCAATTTGTTTGCCTTTTTCAAGAGGCAACATGGTACTGAAGCTTTCTGTTCAGCTTGTGGTCTGCTAATGAGTATTTTTGGTACCACCAATTTTCCCTCATTCTGTATTTTATCATTAATCTGCCTTTTTCTTCCTATATGCAACATCACCTGGGTGAGCTTGGGTGAATCTAGCAGACATGTCACAATTGCCCACTGTTTTCCTTTTAATGTTGTGTAGGAAATGACCATTCTTATAAATAGATATTTTACTCAAATAGCCCACTTTATATCAGAAGTCAATGGTCCAGACAACCAAGTAAACAACAATAATAGCTGTTGCCACAATAGCTTTACTACTAATTTACATCAGCCTTAGTAATGACTTTTCCTTCATTACTACTATTCGATTGATATTAAGCATCAATTAGTCTCAGTTCTTTACCAACAGAACCTTAAGCACCAGGGACACATAAAATAATAAGGCCAGAACTTTATATCCAGAATATAAGCCATATTCTTGGATAATCACAGAAAAGAAATACAGCATTTATTTTCTATCACTTCTAGTCTTCAGAAGGGAGAAACTCTGGATATATACTGTTTGAATCAAGAAGCCTCGAACATAAAAAAGGCTTTGCTTTTTCCATTCACTGAGAAGCAGAACCATTGTACAAGATCAAGAGAACAAACTTGGCTCATTCACACTACCTAGTCGCTTGATACCACTGCTGTGGAGGCCAGAAGACCATGGACTGCAATGGGGTGAAAGTATCAGAGAAGGGATGCGAGCTCAAACCTTACACTGAAAACCTTCCCCTTTCAACTTGGTTATGAGAGGTCTTGCAAGATAGAAAATCAAGTGACAGGTTTAACCAAGAAAAAGTGCAGGACCCCACCTGGCTGGTGCTCAACATCAGCTTCTTTTGATCAAAGCCACAAAGCAGTGCAGCTTGCTCCTCCTCCTCCTTTCCCTCCCCAAGTACAGAAAAATATGTCACTCTCCTGGAGTCACTTTTAGGTCTCAAGCAAACTAAACCTGACTGCCAACACAGGTGTTGAAATTTGGAAGATTCACAGAGTCTTTTTAAAAAAGGACACTGGGAGGGATCTCAAGCGTATTCAAATCAGGGAACGTGATTTAGACATATATGAACAGAATAGGAAAGGATGTATTTTACACTTCACTGTAGCTACTGAGTTATACATCCCTGCAGCATCATTACAGATTTGGAAAAGACCCAGTCTATTACATTTCTGATTATATTGTTAGCTTACATGGAGTCAAATAGGACCATAAAACAGGATGATCTGGCTCCTCACTGCAGAAAGGACACAGCAGAGGTCCAAATAGTTGCTTTGCTGCCTGTAAGATGGCACTTCAATGAACAACTGAAAGTATGTAGCACAGTTGGCCACGGACATTTGTGTCCAATAGCCCATGCTGGTTATATACCCATTTATCTGTAGCAAAGGCTGCTTCTGAACTTTGGGGCGGGGAGCAGGATTATTTTACAAGAACATACTCACCCACAACATCTCCGTTCACTTATATTCTCACAAGCACCACGAGAACAGCAGCCTGGTTATCTGGTTCACAGAGCCTTGCTGCTGTGTAAACTTTTATATCTAGATCTATGCTCACACTATAGATTCAAATCCCTCACAATTATCCCAAGACCTTTTCCAGTTTGTGGAGTAGGCAAACGGAATGGAAGGAGGGTATTTCAGATAAGCTAGCCATCCAAAAAAATCAGGCGGAACAGTATTTATCATGTAAAGTAAAATAGTTGCAAACAGCAACTAGTTGTATACTTTGTAGTGCTATTTTTTTAGTGGCTTCATTTAAGAGGCAAAGCACTCATCTGAAAAATCTAAGAGTTACATCTTGGTCCCAGCTGAGATCACTGCCTTCACTTACCAAACGTATGCAATATATTCCACTAGGCAATTGCCTGCTTATCAGTGTATAATCTGGGCTAATACTTGGCTCCTTGAAAACATTGTATTTGATAACGATAAGAATTGATTAAATCGCCTGATATAAGAGTATCTGCTCCATCAGGTTATCTAGTTATGCTAACACCATGTGGCAGCAGTTATGAAGCAGATGAATTGGTGAAGGTTTCTACAGGAATGTTGAGGACATAGTGGCAATCTCATTTGGGCTTCTGAGATTAACACGCTTTTTTCCCCTGCTGCAAAGCACATAAGTAGAAACATTAAAGCTAATGATTTCTAGCTTCTCTTTTTATTTAAAGCTTGCTTAATTAAGGCATTTATATTTCTGCAAATTACTGCAAAGTGACTGTCCTAGAGGTTACTCTGAACCTTACAGATGAAAGAATTTACATGAACTTCTCTCGGCAGCTTTTTTCCAAGTTCATTTGGTTTTAAAATCTTTTTAAATTGCTTTGATTAGTATTGCCAAGTGGAACTTCTTTAGTTAGTCAGAACAGGAAAATATTTGACTATCTCACCATGCATCTGTTCCTTAAAGCTGATTAGCTCATATTTCATAACAGCTCTAAGCATTCCATTATCACCAGTGACTCCCAAATAACCACTTTGGACACTTACAATGAAGCAAAATTTACTTTAAAGCAAACAATTGCAAATGCAGCATGATTCTGATTTCCTAATGCCATTTTAAGTATTATTGCCTATTAGGAACAACAGCACAGCTGAAGCGGTTAATAGAAATGAGCACAAGTCGCAGTTTTAATTGCAGCCTTAAAGCCATATTCATTAGAAATGAACACATTCCCTTCGCACTGCAAGTAGGATGCCTGCATGTGTGATTTCAAAAATGATTCACATCTATGCTATGCCGAATATGACTGCTGTCTTCCCACACCTACCTGATATCTCTGATGAGTACAAAAATGCTTCCCCGCTAAATTTACCAGCTGTGTAATGCAAAACAGTGCACACCTAACAAACATCCAACCAAACAAAATGAAAACCTAACAACAAGAAAAAGACCAAAACAAAAAAACACATTGAAATTACTTTAAACAGGGCTTTTGAGCAAGATGTAAGTTAAAGTAACATACACAGGTAAGTAGAAATGTACTGACTTGCTATTCTTGCTATATCTGTTCCATTGTAAGAAACTGTATATTGCCAATGCCAGATTTAAGAAAATTATACCTGCCAAGCAAACTCAGCACTGTAACTTGGAAACACAAAAAGACATTACGCAAATCTATTTCCTGTGCTCTTAGAGGTTAACTAGTGCAGAGGGGTCTCTTACACCTCTGGAGGAAAACCAGTGCTTATAGAACTCACAATACCACCCTGTTTCCTATCAGTTCATGCAGCCTTCAATGGTACAACATCTTGTGTGTTTCCTCAGAAGACCCAAAGCAGAGTTCTGGAACTACAGCTGGTAACAAAGAGGTTAACTGGGAAGTAAAAAAAACAGGGAAGATTTTATGAGCTTGAAAAAGTTCCAGTAAAAGATCAGAGTAAATGAAGTGGGAAATGAATATTTGGCTGTTCTGAAACGAAATATGTCAGTCCATGACATCTGTCTAAAAATGAAAAAGTTCAAAATGCAGATCTGGAATGCAGCACTTTTTACTGTGAGCTGCTAGGTGCCTATTAGCAATTTCCAACTTTCCAGTCGTCGGACTTTAGGGAGGAAAACTCACAATGGATGAAGGAAAAAATAACAGATTGGCAAGCTCTTCAAACAAGAAGAGTGAGGACGCCCACTCACAAGCAGAGGGAAAGAATGAAAGCAGCACAGGACAAAGATTCATTCCACCCCTCCAGGCTTTAAAAAGCCAGGAAGAAACTCCAGTGACCAAGGGATTCCCCAGTTTCATTTCACTGTTTATCTGGAGGTTGGAAAAACAAAAGTGTGTAACTACAAAGGTCAAGTATTTTACATACTCAGAGAGCCATAAGAGTCCAACAGAAAACATTTACATTGCGTGTGTTAATGACGTTATATTCCTGTATTCCTGAAATTTGTTTAAAAGTAATTATTATATAAACAAAGAAAAAAACAAACAATGCAAGGCATTTTTATAAATACATAGAATCATTTAGGTTGGAAAAGACCCTTAAGAGCATCAAGTCCAACTGTTAACCTAACACTGCCAAGGCCACCACTGAACTGTGTCCTTAAGCGCCAAATCAACACATCTCTTAAATATCTCCAGGGATGGTGACTCAACCACTTCCCTGGTCCAACACTTGATAACCCTTTCCATGAAGATTTTTTTCCTAATATCTAATCTAAATCTCCCCTGCCACAACTATATATCTTTATAGTATGTTCTGCAGTTGAACTCTGAGAATAGGTTCCTTTTACATGATTTATTATTAATTTTCTATTGATAGACATGGCTAGATAGCTTGTAAGGGTCAGTGTAGTCTGATGAATCCATGTATTACCAATTTATAGTACACTGCATTAGCATGACATCCACGTAACGTATAACTTAAGGTTAATTCTCATTTATTAATTAAAAGATACCCTGAATGATTTTGTTCCTACAGAATGAACACTAGTTTTCTCATTTGCACTCAGTACAAACATGAAGAGAAAATACAAACTGCAGAAGAAATTTGCAACATATGCTGAAAATAAAATTGGCTGTACTACCAAAACATTTGAATGACTTGCAATTTACTGGAGAAAACAACCACCAATTTCACCTAGTGAAACTAATTCTCTGAACTGTTACTACTTCACTTGACAGCTGTATTGGCTTCACAGGTCCTCCCCATCTCCTGCCTTCAGCTCCAGCCTCATCAACCTCTAAAGGGTGGTCTCTGAGGAAACAAAGGTGTTTTCACTTCTTAAGTCCAGCTCTTCATCTTTATCCATAATGCATCTTGACCTGTGCTGTGGAACAAGGAAATTATGCCACCGGTAACAGTACCACGTACAAAATGACAGAAACAGACTGCAGCCTAACAAAGTGGAGGTTTGCTCCTAAGCCACTGTGCTGCAGCTTCTCAGTAAGAAAAAAGAAGTTGAACTCTGACTACCAAGACTGTCCTTGACACTCCAACCTGAATTTCAGGCTCTCTTCAGAGCCCATTCAAACTCACCATTCACATCTTTGTAACTCCAGTTTCAGTGCATACATTTCCATTTTTTCTATTTATGATGTATACAGCCAGTTTACACTTTTCATTTGAGACCTCACATATCTGATCCTGCCCTTCACTAATTCCTGCCCCCATTCCTCCCAAACCAGGGTGGGGTGGGGGGGAAGTAATTAAAAAAAAACTCATCTTAAACTAATTCTGGAGAATTTTCCCCTGATGGCATGGATTGTACCCTGAGAACACAAATCCATATAACTTCTTTAATGAAATTTAATATTCAGGAAAGCCATGGAACAATACTGCCAACCAGTCTCTTTTTCTCATTATATTCTTCCACTAATGAAAAGTTCCCAGCTTATCCATATTACATTATTTTGATGCATAATTACGACTGATTCAAGAGCAACAATAACTGAGAAGGCTCCTGGTGCTTGGCTCCAGAAAGTATATCATAGACATTAAGTTTTCACAGCAAAAGTTTTGAAACTGCATCCTCTGGGAAGTCAAATTTCCTCTTTTTCATTGCAAAATTTAAGTCCTTCTGGCTTCCACATTATAATTGTCCACCTCCTGCTACAGATTTAAAGAAACAGGTGTGATCAGAAATACAAAGACATCACAGCTGAAACACAGAAAGCACTTCTGATATTCTCACTTTCCCCATCTTTTCACACCTGTTTTTTATGGTAGCCTTCCAAGGCTAAGCATTTGGCCTTGATATGAAACATCAGACACTGTCTATGACACAGCATGAAAAGCACTACAGACATTTCCAAACAGTAAAATCAGAGAAAAGGCATGAATAAGGAGTTCACACAGTCAGGACCTGCTCTCCAAGATGCTCCCTCATCAAATTCCAGTGGGATCTCCACATCTAGAGAGGTGGGAGGACTGAGCCCCCTGCTGCTCCCCGGATAGTTCATTTTGGCATTTCCCTCCTGCTCCTATTTAAATGTGATGCACAAATGCATGCTCACCAGCATGTCACCCTCCAGATGGTACACTTCTGCTCTATCTTTTTGCATTGAAGAGACAATTTTCTCATTAAATCTGCATGACCTATATCAAACCAATTTGGTGTTTTACTCCAGTCTGGACTTATATTCCCTTTTCACGAATGTTTACCTGGTATTTCAGCCAGCAGACATGCAATAGCATGTCTTTAAGAAATAGCAACAGTCTTTAAGAAATATTGGAAAGAAGGAGAGCAGGGCACCAAAGAGAGAAAAAAATTGACATAAAATCAGAGTTTACAATGAGTACTTCACAGATTTGAGGCAAGAGACACACAACATGATGCTCAGAAATACTGAAAAAGAAGCACAGTGTAGAAAACTGGCAGTGTTTTCACTCAGCATCCTCATTAAGGCCTCAAGTCAATATGATAAATACACAATTAGAAACCGTTTGTTTGAGTGCTTAGCTGAATTAGAGCAGAGGAATGGTATAGTATAGCTATACTACCCAGGCATGGTCAGGGATATGGACACAGTGCAAAAGTTTGGCTTGTAAGAGGCTTGGGAGACATGCTCCCTTGTACAAAACTTTACATAAGGAAATTATTTCCTGAGCAGGAAATGTAGTGCTGTGCTCTTCTTTAGATTTTCTCAAAGGAGGTCAAATCCCTAATTCTAGTCCAAACTCACCTTTAAGCTCGATTATTGGGTTTCATCCCCAGAATGAAGCAAATTCTACTTGTAGAAAATAGAAAACCATTTTCCTGCCCATCACAATAGGAGGAGAGGAGGAAAAAACCTCCAAACCCTAGACATAACCCTTACAAGATTTATAATTTTTTATTTTATTTTTTCTTTATCAGGTATCATGTCTTTCCTGGCAAAACCAGAGATGTGTGCATCAAGGACACATGAAGAACAAGCTAAAAGGTCAATAATATCACAGACTTTCCACTTGTACCCAAGACACTGGAGGGACAAAACTAAATAGTGAGGTTGTCCATGTCCCTCTTCTGCAGTCTCACAAGTTCACAAATTGGAAACTAGCAAATTCCAAAAGCCACAGCTAAAGCCTTCAGAGAAGCTCTTTCACAAAGCTGCTAACACCTTATTCCAGGGCCTGCTGCTGCTCAAGAAGTGGCTCCAGCTCTGGGTACAATGCCTCAGCATTCACCTTCTGCCCACCCTCCAGCACTTCCCCTTGCCACTCATGGGACATACTGAAAGGCAGAGGAAACAACAATGTGCTGCAGCAAAAAAAAAGTAAAGGGTAAAGCCCAAACAGTCAGAACAGCTGATAATGTTGACAGCATAAAAATATAGCACATCCCTAAATGCTCATACAGCACAAAATCTTTCCTCATGAAAGACGATGGAGTTCCTCCCAAATAAATTACTAATGTCTAAACCCATTTTTTTGATCCCAGAAGCTACCAAAACACATTCCAGAAAAACAGATTGGAATTTGGACGAGCAAAAGTGTTTCCTGTAGAGCAGCAACCGCTGGCACTTCCATGCATGAAGCTCTCTTAGCACCAGGGCTGTTTTGCTGTGCTGGACCCAGGGGTTTTTAAGTGTGAGTTCTCCTGCTCCCCTCCCCTAAACATACTGCTTTGCACAGTGCACCAAACAGAGCAGAGTACGCTGAGAGGTACACAGCAAAGCTAGCACACATTGCGCCGACTCCAACGCACACTGCAGAACCCCAACTACCCACCCTCATCTCCCCAGCGCCTGCTTCGCACCGGTTCTGCCCTTGATGCCTCCAAGCAATGCTGAGCAGCCCCCTCCCACCATACTTCCTTGGCTTTCGAGCTGGACAAGCCTTTCCAACCACTCCTAAGCCCTACCGGTGCCCCAACCCAGAGCCCCAAACTACCAGCTACCCACCTCTCCCCTCCAGCCACCATCTTCTTGGCTACCACAGCTCCTGCCCTGCGGGGTGTGGTTCCTCCAGGCAAGCCCCAGGTGGCAAGAACTGCTTCATCAGGGACAGCAACAGACGGATGCATGCGTGATAGCGGGGCTCGAGGTGGCACCACCACAGCCCGTCCCCAGGAGAGGGCTCAGCACCCCCCAGGCACCCTCCTGGGTGGATCTTCCTTTAGGAGAAACCAGGTAAGGAACCGCTGCCGTCTAGCGGGAACACTAGTCAGGTGTGCCCCGAGCCCTGTCTTGGCATGGTGGTCCTGCTCCTGCCGAGAGCCTTGGCTGGTGAGAGGGCATAGGTAGGGATAGCTTGTGGGGTATGGTTGGCAGGGAAGGTGCCCTTTGTGGCCCAGGAAGCATTGCCGTGTGTCTGTTCACAAGCAGCTCTACATACAGCCAGAGCCATCAACAGGAAGCAGGAAGTGTGTGTGGGAATCAGGGAGAGAAGCCTTGCAGAGAGATTGTTTCTGTAATTGAACTGAATGACTTGATGGAAATAGAGAAGCTTTCAGGCATGTACACAGTTTTTTCTCAATTCAGGGTGCCTACAGTTGTGTTGCATGTGAGGAGTAGCATGGAAACATAGGGCATGGAAGCAGAGGTATTTACCAGCGCAGAGCAGGTTCGGGGAAATCAGGAAAGCAATTGGTAGAAGACACATAGAAGCAGTACTTCAGCAGTTTGCAGCTAGCTGGGTTCACAGGCAGCCGAGTCATTGTGTTGTTTTCCCTCTGGAAAACACTGTGGAATAGCCGAGTCCTGTTTGTGAGGAGTCTGTGCATTTGTGTGTGCTATTAGCCATGACTTCAATGCATGGCTGCACAAGGTAGGTGTCAGTGATACACTGGCACTGGGAGGTAATGTCTGCTGTTGATGCAGCTGGGAGCATTCATGGGCACCCAGAGCCAAGGCATGGCTGTCGTGCACCTCTTCTGCAGTGCCTGAATTGACTGCAGGATGTACATCAAGTGCTGCTCAGTGTGGTGGGGACACTTCCCTTGCTGTGGCCGGTCCATGTAGTGACCCAGCCCAGTCTTCTGTAGCTTGTGGAGTCACAGCTTGAGGTTGTATGGCTGCAGGCTGTGATACCAGTACGCTGCTTTTGATAGTGACTCCAAGCTTTCATCTGGCTTAAAGGAGGAGGGAATGAACAGGTGGTGAGTGTTGCAAGAGTGAATACAAAGAACAATTCACTTGTGACAGCCTTTCACTCACTAATGAAAGTGGAGTTACTTAATGAGTTTTATATTCCCCTAAGGGTTTTTGCTGTTTCACTTTTTGGGACCATTTGGGGATATTCATTGACAAAAGAACACAGGCTAGGGCTGTGCAGTTGTTTTCATGGTTCCCTCTGCCTGGTGTTACAGTAGCTGTTCTTTTTTGTATTTTTGTACTGTGTTTTTTGGTGATATAATGGATGATTCTGACCTCCTTTTTGAGACCTCCACTTGCCTTTGGTCTCTCCACAGAGGTTAAGGTGGCAATTAGCCTTGTTTTCTGCTTCAGATACAACGTTGCTTTCCTGTAAGTAATTGTGGGCTGGACTGTGGAGTCAGTATTTCAATGTGTTTAAAAATGCAGAAGCTGCAATAAATGCAATTGAAAGGTTTGGTAATCATGGATGAAAGGGAGCAAGCTTGTTACTTTGTTCTGCTTCCTCAGGGAAATTGAAAATGTGGAGCACTAGTTCAATTTAAGGGGGGGTGTTTTTTGGCTCTGTCGCACATAGTCTTTTTAGGCAGCTATAACAGAAATGGTTAGGTATGAATGACAACTATAGCATAACAGCAACCCCAAGAATAGTATGCTGTCCATGTGATACCCCCCCTCCAAAAAAAAAAAAAAAAAAAAAAAAAAACAACTAAAACCAACCAACCAAAAAAAAACCAACCCATCAAAACCCCAAAATAAAACCACCCCAACAAAACAAAAAAACCCCCACAAACTAACAAACAAAACCAAAACCACAACCCCCCCAAAAAAACAGCCAAGCAAACTGAAAAACAACCCAACTCCCCCACAACAACAACAGACCACTCCCAACCTGTTACTGTGGACAACAGGAGTTATAACTGATGCACAGGAGTATGGGCAGCCTCAGATTCAATGTTCAGGGCTCTCACTTGAAGTTTGAAATGGGGAAGTCCATTTCCGTTCTGTTGATAGAGTGTTTCTCTGAATGGAGTTATAAAGAGTGCAAATTTAGTATTCCGACAACAAGAGTAATAGGCTTGTCAAAGCATTTGACACATAGTAAGTTACCTGAAGATTCTGGATATTCGTGTAACTTTTTTTTACAGCGTATGAACACAAAGCACTTAAGGGGAATGTTTCAAGTTGTTATTTATTTATACAGCAAGGCACATTAGAGGAAATATGACTAAAATGAATCTCCTCATGTTCCACACAGACAGAATAAATTGTTGTATTAGACTTGGAATTAATTTTCTTAAACTGCAACTTTACTTCAGGGAAAAAAAAACAGGACAAAAATATCACAGTCCTCATAATGCACAGGATATCTTCCTCTGAGCCCTATTCAGTGTTCTTGCTGTAAGGCAGGTTCTCAGAAAAATACTTTTTTCTTTGTGAAAAGGTCTTGGGGATGGGGAACTTGTGTCTGAAAGAGATGTGGAACTGCAGTAGAATATTTTAATCAGGCATTTTGGCTCATGCCTGTCCATGCTGCTTAAAACTTGGCTGATCAGGTTTTATGACATGTGGGACATATTGCTGCCTGTCTTGTACAGAATTCTTTATAATTATTTACTTTTTAAGTGAATTTAGTGCTTATGAAAGGAGACAGATTTATAGTTGTAAACAGAGTAGCATTTTCAAGCCGCTCGGGGGGGAATCAAGCACCCAAAAAATCATGAAGGAGATCTGAGTTTTCTAAAGGACTAAGGATAACAATTATGTTTTCTTTAGAGTACTTTTCAGTTTTTTCAAAGTCAGTTTCTTTTTCTCTGAAATGAGAACACAAACTGTCAAATATTGTTTTGAATGGTATGGTTTCAAGAAATCTATTTAGCCAAGACCCTTTTTGACTTGTAGGTACATAGAAGATGGAGCACTGTGTGTTTCATAATGAGTCAGGCCAAAAAGCAACTTAAAAACCTACTTCTAGTCTCCAAAAGGCTGTCATATTTGAAAATTTTTCTCTTTCACAACAGCCTTCTGAACAGCATGGCTTGAAAAGAACAATGTGTTCTGACCTGCTCTAGTCTGCAGCAACTTAACCATACTTTCTCCCTCTATGCTTTCCTTACAATTGACAGCAATAATTTTCATTCCCTCAGTCTCTGGCTTTTTTTCTGGGGTTAACAGTAGGAGCACAGCTTGTGCATAGTGCATCTTTGTTTGACTACAGGCCTGGTCAAAGACTTTCAGGAATCCACTTTGCACCTTTAGCTCTGTTTCCTGCTCTGCAAAAGAGCAAAAGTGCCATTGTAAAAACTTATGAGGTCTACTTATAAGAAGCAACTATTATTAAATGCCCTTTGATTTCTGAAAAATCACCACTGTGATTCCACTGACTTGCTTTGTGTATTGAGGGTCACCAGTTCTTGTACTGGTAAACTTAATGTTGATTGGAATTCTTGAAGATTTTCACAATACATAGTATTTTTCACAATATAATGAACACTATATGCTTATATGTGGTACAAGATATATAAGCATATAGAGAGATTTAATTTCTTAAAAGAAAATTAGACTATTCTTCATTATTCTATAGGGTGTATTAGTAGCTGCAGCTCTTTGCTGTTATGATCTGATATTTATAGAAAAAAAGCACTAATAAATGCTCTTTTGGTGCCTGGGTGCATAAGAGATGATTGAATTTTTATTCCAGCTTCATTCATACCTATTTTTCACTGTAGTCTTAGGAGTATCTTATTTATACTACATACTTATGAAATGGCGTCACTCAAAGAAACATAAAATCCAGTTTCTTTTTAAACCACACGAACTTCTGTGCCAAGAATTAAAGTCCAATTTTAAAGTGATCCTTTTTCTTTTCTAGTTCTTGCATGTGTTCTGGGTTTTGAAATTTGGGGATTTTATACTTTTTTGTGAATGTGGCCAGTCACAGACTGTGGGCTGTTAAAGATAGGAAGATCTCCTGAAATATTCAGTGAGAGAATTACATTATAGTATGTGATTCCAAGTCTTTGTCTAGTTCAGTCCCTTCAGACTGCTTTTCAGCTGCTTCCCCATAAAATGGTTTTTTATAGCTTTCAAAATTTTACCTTATATTTCAGTTATGTATTTGTTCTCATTCCATTAGTGCTATTTATTTTTTTTCTCTCCTTGGTGGTGTTTATTTTAAATAATTAATTTACGCAGTCTCGTTGCCTTTTAGCCTTCATTTGGTCAAGCTGTATATATTTAGTGCACTTAATCTTTCTTCATTTCAACTGAGGTATGATATTCTACTCAATGAAATAGATGTCTTCCAGTTGCTTGTCAATGTTTTTCTAACACAAAATAAACCTGCTGAGTTCTTTGAGAGGCTGAACCTGTAAGTTTAGCTGAGCTGCATTATGCCTATAAAGACCATTTTGTATCTGCTTAATGTATTTATTTTATTTGATCAGTGTTAGCTCCTGATGTCCCATGCAAAGAGAAATTAACCCTTCACTCATTTCTGTTGTTAATTTTAGGAGACCTCCTTTGTCTCACTGTTGTGTTGGGGAAGTGGTGACTGATGATATGATATTGTCAGTTTTGTCAGATCTGGGTCATGTGGAGTAGGATTCATGTGCCAGTTGACTGGCAGTGGGTTTTGCCTATGCAGCCTGGAATCATGGCTCTTTGCTTGTGGGAATGTTGCTGCATACTTTTGATTAGCTTATGGTCCGTGTTCACCCTCAGCACTTTTTCAGTTTTATTATCGATAAATACCCTAAATCCTTGTCCAACTTGTATACTGACAGGCAGCTTTTCCAGTTTAAAAGTATTAAACTGTTATGTCTCAGGAAGTCCATACGTAACTTTTTTCTGCCTGCTTGACATTAACCTTTGTACCTCATGAAGCTTCCCTTTACTCCACAGAAGAGTGTTTTTCATCTATTCTGCATTCCTCAAGTCCAGCTTTTCATTATTTTTTCGAAGTGTCTCAGTGGATGAAAAAAGAACTATGAGTTATTTACAGATCTGTATTATTCCCAGCACATATTCTTTAAACAGTGGATTCAAAATAAAGCAGTAACTGCTGGAGCTGTAGACTAGAATGAGCATTGTCATGTTAGGCAGAAATAAATGAGGGAGGAGGGAGTGCCCCCCAACCACTTTATGTTATAACAGCTTGTTTGCATGACCAGTTCTCAGCAAGAACATTTCTTCCATATCTTTTTACAATTCTTCTATTTGTTTTCTTTTGCTCCTAGGTTTGCTCCTATTTGGTTACTGTGTAATAAGCTCTTTTCTTAGGGAAGGCATCAAGTATTTACCTGTCAAACAAGTAAGTCTGCAAAATGATGTGGGCATAATAGCTCCACTGCAGCTTATTAAAACACAGTCTTCTCTTAGTATCATCTTCTGTTCTTCTTAGGATCTTAGAAGCTTTTGAAGCTAGTGATTTTGGAAAAACTGCCCAGATTATGGAGCTAAAGGAACTGTATATTTCATAGAATTTTTTAGTTCATTTATTTCCACAACTCTGATCTTTCCAGTAACTGGAGCATAAAGAATCATACTCTACCTTAATGCATCGGAGGGAATACTTTTAATTTACCTTTAGTTTGTCAAAAGGCAGCAATGAAAAATTAATAAATCCTAAAAAAATATTTTGAACAATTCATCTGGGGTTTAGCTAGTAAAACATAATCTTGAATGAAGGCAGAACACCCTACAACCAGAAACTTATTTCTGCATGAGGAATGTGTACTCCTTTTTTTTCATGTATTTTTTAAGATTCTTAACCAGCTTGTACTCAGAAGTCCTCATGATCACAAAGTCTGTTTCTATACAACTGTGAATGAAATGTCACAGCTACTCATGTAGTAGTAACAGCAAGATGTGATCAATGGATTTTTTTCCTCCGGAGACTGATGACTAACACATTGTGAGTAATATTTTTCTTTAGTTTTTGGTTTTCAGATGGCAAAAAAACCACAGCAGGGCATTGATAATTGAGTCATTAAATGACTTCTAGAAATATTTACAATTCAGGACAGAGATAGAGTTTAATTAAAAGCTCTTGGGACTTTCAAGTCATTTCGATCTTTGTCCTGTGGTTGTAGTGCATGTGTGTGAGTCATAATTACTGCTGTCAGTGGCACACAGCTTCCTAGAAGCCATGGCAAAAAGATACAAGAAATCCTTCCCCAGTTTCAGTATCATCACAGCAATCCCCCATATGGCGGATATTCATGTCATGAGGATTTGGGATGTACTTTTCCTTGGATCTCAATGTACGCTGCTGAATTTAGGCTTTATAGCATCTTTCGCATAATACGTTCCTGGTGAACAGAGGCTTCTGTCCAGCTGAAATTAGTCCACTGGACGGCAGAACCAGGTGGAATTCAAAGCATTCAAAAACGCCTTTCAAAAATGTTGGCGTTTTGTAAGAAGAGCAGACCTGAACTGTTCAGTCAAGAATAATATTTTTTAATTTGAAGACTCATTTTCAAAAAAAAATTTCTCTTGTTCAAGGCAATATGTTTATGATTGACAAAACCGGAAATCTCCCTTCCTTATTTGCACTATTTCTGTCTCAGTAGAAGGTTTATACGTCTTTTGAGCCTCTCTGTAAATTGGTGTTTGAGCAGTTAAAATTCATAAAGCAGTAACTGGTAAAATGTCTAATTCATCTGCTCCCATTTTTATCTGTTTACAATTGTAAAGCAGCTAAAGAGTTTCGTGAAGGCAGAGCTCCTTCCCTGGTTGCTCATGACAGAGAAGAGATAGGGCTCACTCAGTTTGCCCCATGAGGTGGAACCAGTTTATTGTGGAAAAGCAGGAAAGTAAAAAGAATGAACTCTCCTCTGCCAAACTTGAACCATATGAAACAAAGAGTGGTATCAACAGATAGAGGAAAGGTAATTTCTTTTGTTTCCTTAGTGTGAAGGTGTCCAGATAAAAGCATACGTTTCCTGACTTCCCCACCATCTGTTCTAACCTTCATGTGTACTTCTTGTGTCTGTAGGGAATAAAAGTGCTAACTTCCAATCTAGGTACCTAGCAGCTTTGCATATGGTGTCAAACTGACACCTTTTAACTCAAAACCTCGTTAGAGGAAATGAGGAGCTTTGGTGACAAATGTTTCACTGTATTATAAGGGAAATGCTTTTGTTTTCTCAGCTTGGAATTTTTCCAGGCATTCACCATGAGCTTTTGGCAGAATAGACCATGAGTAATTACTTACTGGGCATGAACTGCTGAGTTCATGAAAATAATATAGGTTTGAGGATTTAAAAGAAGGTACATTGCACTGCAGTGTGACAGTTGGGACATCAGGTTGCATTCTGCAACAGTGATCCTCAAAGATCTGAGACCACGGACTAAATTTTCTGGATTAGCAAAACTGTCACAAATCAGAAAGTTCTTCCAGGCCAGAAAGACAGAGCATACTGAATTGTTATGTTTTGACTCAGGACTACTGATAAGCTCCAAATCGCTGATGTTTTTGAAACTAAGAATAAGAGGGGAAAATGGGTAAATTTCAAGTTACTAAGACTAACTCAAGGTCCAAGTAAAGTGTTCAGAGAATTTAAGTGGTCCAAAATCTAATCTAGTTCTGTTATCTCAAAGGTAGAACGTAACATTTTTCCAGCTGTGTTGGTGCATTGGGGTCTTGAAGATTTGTTTTGTTTTGCAGAAGGTAGAAAATACCTTATTTAATCATGAAGGATTTATTGCTTTGCGTGAGACATCAGGCATGATGGATAGCAAGTCCTGCCTGACATAGTGATCTTTGCCTCCACCCCCCTCAGTGATCTGATTATTTGATCCCTTTTACAAATACAAGGAAGCCTAAATGCAGTGTATCAATAGATTTTATAAAAAGAGATTATATTTTTTTCATTATTCAGAGAAATAATGATCTTTTCCTCTGTTTCCATATGGGCACCACTGGAACGCTTAATCTATATGCTCAAAATAATTTTTCCATATTTTATAGAAACAAATCATTTGCAAATGAAATCATGACTATCTGTCTCCTGTGACAATTGAGTCATTTGCATCTGTGCAAAATGAGAATTGATACTAACAGCTGGGGATGATTTAAGGAAAATAATAGACTCACACTCTTGCAATAGTCAAGTAACTTGTATTTTAAGACAAAGGATCTAGATAAGTGCATAGCTGCCCATTTCTAACTTATCATGAGGAACTTAAAAGTCATATATACCTGACAGAACAGTAACCGAAAATAGATGGGCTTTTTATATTTTGAATATGAGCAGCTCTCATTTTTTGCCCTCCATATAAATATTCATGTTTTCTATGAATATGAAATATCCATAATCCACACAGAAATTAGTGATCACACAGGAGCAGAGTAAATGAGTCTGAGAATGGAGTGTGAGTCCAGGAGTGCTGGTCCTGTGCCTGCACTGCACACAGTGGTGGGAAGGAAAGAAGGAGTCGGACTCTGAGGACTCCGGTTACTTGGTCTGCAAGAGAACAGAACATGTAACTTTACTGTATAAGTAAGCAATGAGTTTGTTATTATAATACCTCAGTATTTTTGCGGATGTTTATTTTTTGGAGCTTGTCATCTGTTTATCAGGTGAATTCAGGTATTCATTTGGGTTCCTAGCACTTTGGTCCTGCCTTGTCTTGCCAGGTTGACTACACTGTTTCCTCTGAAGTAGGCTCAAGCTTCAAGAGGGAGTGCAGCCTCTTCACTAGCTTTTCTTTTTTTATTTCTTCTTCTTCTCCTTTTCTTCCCTACCTTTGCAGTCTTTGTGTATTAAAAGCAGCACAGTCGGTGTTCCTCATCAAGTTGCTTGGATACTGAATATAGAAAATACTGTTGCTTCTGAGCACCTCATCTATCTTTGCTTGTTGAAACTTGGCAGCGCTAAAGGATTCAGTTCTTTTTTGCGCAAGTGTAAGTCAAGCGTAAGGCCTCTGAGGACAGGGGTGTTACCTGATAAGAAAATCAAGCCCAAGGTGCTCTGCTGCATTCACAGCTCCCCTCTGTCCTTTTTCATCTTCTCCACCCACTGTTCAGCCACCCTTCCTGTAACCTATTACTGGCTGTAATTTCAGGGCCAGACTCTATCTCAGAGCAAGGTATTTTTTGTTGTGAACTTGATCCTCACTTTTTTAGTTTGCTCTGAAGTTGTCACTCATTTGTGCACTGCTTAGGGAGTAAGATCTGACCTTGAGAAATGAATGAGAGAAGGGACAGCAATAGAGATCAAAGAGCCTTATAGGACAGGGACTAAAGTAAGCTCTTCAACCTAATCACTTCAGCAAGAGACTTGGGGGACCAAGAAATGCTGAGGAAAGGGCTGGTTTCTCAGGAGTCTGCTTTGTAGTTCGCAAGAGATTGAAGTTATGGATAAAATCCAGTCTTTGAGCCTGAAAGCAGGGAAGCCAAGGGTAGATTCACCTTGTATTTCCCTGTAGTTTAGAGTGAGAATGCCTACAGCCTCTGGGGCACAGTTGGCCAACAGCCCATTTAATATGGCTGAATTTTTGCCAGTCTCTTTCCCATAGGTTTTTTAGATGTGAATATGGTAAAAGTTAGATAAGTCATTTCAGGAGCTTGATTCCAGCTGCCTTGTTTCTTGAGCCTTTCTCATCCCTTCCTTAGTGCTTGAATCTAAGACCTGTAGGGATGACTTGACCACTAATCTCTATTTTAATTTAACAGATTTTTCCAGGCTTGGTCCCTGGAAAAAATTCATTTCTGGAGTATTACTCTAGTTTTCCTTCCTTTGTTTTTGATATAGGTGATAACATTTTGACAAATTACCTGTACTATTAAAATTGTTATTTGTTAAGCAATGACTATACCCATAGGTGGCATTTGTTTGAATTCTCCTTTTATTTCTGGTTATAGTGTTCATGTCAGCCCAATTAAATGCTGTTTTTCTGCTGTAATGTTACATTGTCTCAGCCAAATCATTAGATTGGATGATGATCTGTGGCATACAATTTTTTGTCTTTGCATTTGTAGCTTGCTTTGGGAGAAAACAGATTTGTTTCAGGTCTGTCAGCAGATGAAAACTTGAGTGCAGACAGTGGCAAATACTGCATGTCTGTGAGAGATGATGGGCATTGAGTCATGAAGGTCTGAAGCTTCTGGTGGGATTGGGCTTTGAAAAATATTCAGCTGCTATTGTGTGTTTGACTTTACCTCTGTGAAAATAGTGTTGTTCCTTTCCTCCCATCTTCCTTTTCTCTCTCCTTCAAAATCAAGCCCTAAATGTTTTATTAAATGAAATTTAATTACTCTGGCTGAATGCATATCCTCTATTTTATTGAAAAAAAGAAAACCTATGAAAGAAAAGTAATTATATGAGGAAAATATGCTGTACCTCTTGAGTAGTTCTGCTTCTTTCAAAGCATGGGTGCTTTTTTTATTGTATTTCTTCACCCTAATTCTGCTTTCTGTCTGAGCTAGACTTGAGAGAGAGATGAAGTTATTGGGAAAAGTTTGCACAGAATCTGGGGCTTGGTTCTTCAGATACATAATAACCTGCACATCTCAAAACTTCCTGTAAAACAGAGGAGGAAGCCTGAAGAGATGGAGTGCACTGAACTTAAGCTGTAGTCTATGTATACTGCAAAGCAGATGCTCTGGCCCATCTGCTATGCATTTCTAGTGGCATAATATATTTGGCACGGGTTATCTTGCACCATGTGAAATGCTATCTCCTGTCCAGCCTGGTAGTGAACCAGCTGCAGTGTAGCAAGGAAATCATTGATCACTATGCCATGTAGTGCAGAGCGTGTATGCCATGTTGGGCAGTGCCAACAGGAGGGAAAGTAGGTTAGTCCCCTGTCCTCTCAGATTTGGTGTGGGCCAAATGCTGATAATTCTTTCAACCTTCTGTCTTCTCCATTAGCTGGCTTCTGGGTCTTGTTATCCTATGGCCAAGGCCCAGGGTTTTCTCACCCAGTGCAAGCTCCAGAGGTGCTAGGCAGGTTTCATGCATGGTGGGACTTTGCTATATCTTTTCTTTTCCCTTCTTTCCTTTCCCAATCTGTAGAAGGATAGACTGAAGGAAAGCCAGGTTATCCTATAACTGAATGTGTGCCTACATACATTCTGAGGAGTGGTTGCTGGCAAACAATTTTGGCAACATGTTTTACTTTTAATTTCCTCTTAATATACAGTGCCGCTAAGTCATGTTCTTTACTGTTCAAATTCTTTTTCAAACTGGGAAAAGGGCTGCACCACTGGTTTTAATGAGGCATTTTGCAACAGAAAGACGTGGTTTCTGGGATATCCTATTTGTGGGAGCTTCAGTCTGTCAAGTGCTTGGGCATTGTTTTCAGTATACAAGTTTATTTTATTATATACTTCTATTTTTAAATTATGCTGTCTTGCATAAAAATGAATGTGTCTCATACATAGGCTTTACTCCTGTTCTTTTCAGCAGCATTAAAATGATTCAAGTTGATAGCTTTTGGAGAAATACTGTTTGGCAGGGGGATTATTATTCGTGTTTGGTGTTGACACCGACTTCTCAGTATGTGTACCTCTGAAAGGATTTTTACTTGTCTTATAAAGTATTCTTATCCTGACAGATAAATGATACTGAACTGGAAGGCCCAGTCTTTAAATTATTAACATTGATCAATATTTTCACTTTTTTTTTTAAGAAATTCAGATTAGATCCTAATTCGTTGGCTGCAGGTGCAATACCTTTAACACAGGGGAAGGAGAAATCACTTTGCAGTCCATCAGTTTATACCTTAGAAGTGAGAACGGATCAAAGGAAATGTCTTGTCTTACAGTGCATGAGGAACAGTCCTATACAGCTGTGCAATTTACAAACTCTTTGATATTATGTGGTGTAACTAAGGAAGTCTAGAATATACAAGAGAAAAAAAGTCTGCCAGCTTCACTTAGATTTTGTTTTTGTTTTGGTTTTATTCCTGTTTGTCTCTATTACCAAAACCAACATATAGCTGTATTATTTTTAAGGATATTCCTTTTGCAAAACTTGGCAATGCTGGTTTGAATTTTTATTCTACCTTATGTTATTTGTAGGCCCTAAATAAGCTTTATCCAAACTTTTCATTGGGTAGGTAAGAGGTCACTTGAGAAAGAAACTGATTACTTTGGGAAGTTTTTTCTTAACATACCATTTAGAAAAAAATACATAGTCAAAAGCTTTCTAAGAATCATTAAATATTTAAAATGAGTTCATTAGGGGTAAAAAAAAAAAGATAAATTAAGAATGTAAGCCTTTTAATCCTTTCATCTGCTCTGATGTGAACTCGAGTGTTTAATCACAGGAATCCTTGGATGCTTGCTGATGATGCACCTGTCAGCTTGCCTTACCAGTGCAGAAAGTACAGTAAGTAAAGCTAATTTTTCATACTGACAGTCACTTCTGAAATCCATTCTAGTGTGCTGGAATTGATCTACAAAATGTTAAGAATATTATTTTAGAGGAATATATTAAAAAAAAATAAATCAGCTGGTTGGTGTTAAGAGGACAGTTTGACAAGGAAAATTTATTAAGCATATAATTTCTGACATTCTTGCTACAGAAGAGTGGAGTACAGGATAGGAGGGGAGAGCCAGCTTCATAAAGAACATAAACGTCTTGTAAAGTGGAGGGCTTGAAAATGGCAAGAAGTGATAATTTGCCAGTATCTGTTGTGCACAAGCTAGACAAATGGGAGTCAAACGCTCAATGGTGTTTCAATATGACACTCCTAAAGGGTGCAAGTCTTTGTTGTAGTAAAGCTCAAATTCTTTTAGGGCCCTGCTGAGCTGAAATCCTTATACACAGACAACTCCCACTGACTGCAACAAGTCAAAGACACTGGCAGTTCCACGCTGTATAGCTGCAGCAGCCTAGGAATCCTCCTGCGATGTCCAGATGTGCTTCTCACTCCTCCGCTCACTTTGTGTTTCAGACTTGCAGCTCTCCTTCTCAGTGGGACCTGCTTTATGCTGTACTGCACTGTTTTGCACTAGTGTGAGGCTTAACTTGCTTACTTCAGCACTTCACAGTATAGAGTTTTCCAATTAGGAACTGACTGTTAAACACTAAGTTAAATTGCTTCTCTGACCTTGCTGTGAAAAGCCACAGGGTAGCCCTGGCACAGCCTTGCTTGTCAGGATTTGCCTTTTCGTAGAGAAAGCTGCGGTAGCAACGCAAGATAGTCTGTCAGAAGTGTGGAAACCGGGACCAGCTATACAGAATCCTTTTATCTTTTTTCTGTTTTCTCCCCCACATGATGGGTAGGGGAAGTAAATTTAGCAGACAAGTAAAGCATTTGGTACACTGGATAGCTGTTTTCTCCTTTACCCTACTGGAGACACCTGAACATACTGTGCGAGTATCTACTTTGAAGCCTTTTCACAAGTACATGTATGTATTTTCTTCAGCCTTATATATTCTGGGGTCAGTAATCTTTAACAGGGCTGACAGACTGCTTGAGCTAAGTAGCTTAGCGATTATCTGTCTCAGCTAAGGAAAACTCACTTGTGAATGTGAGACAAAACTTTCCTAAGGCTTGGGACTATTTTACAGCCCATCTATTTTTCCAGGAACCACAGAGAAAGTGCATGGAAAGCCTGGGGAGAAACCTAGTTTACAGTAACATCCTTTTACTGAGGATATTGAGCCAAATATAACTGTGAAGCAGCACTATGTAAAGATCACCTGTGGTTAAGAAAGGGGAAATGTGTATGAAGTGATGAAAGAATCAGAATGCACTGAAAGCACGCACCTTTCACATGTCTGTATTTTTTGATTCTTACTTAACATGAATAAACCAAAACATAAGGTAGAATACTGCATAGTCCATGGATCTACAACTCCCATCAGTACAGAGCAAGCTCTTAAAGAAATACCTCCCTCATTCTCTCCCTCCCAGTACTAACTTGAAAACAGAGGTTGGCAAGATCCACATTATAAACTCAAATACTTTCAGCTCTAATATTTTTGAAGATGGCTTTTTAAAGTTTTCCAAATTTGTTTGTTTTATATGACTGGATTCCATTTTGTCAGCTTTTTATGATAAAAAAAAAATTAATGGGAAAGTTTAGTCAAATTAATACATCTAATAAAGAGAATTTGGATATACAGTCCCCTACCGGTCTCAGAAAGAAATTAGACGTGCAATTCTCATATAGTGGTCAGAATTCTTTATCTTAGTAAGGAGTAAATGCAAACTATTTCTTCACGCATAATTCAAGTTTAACATCCTTGTGATGGTCAGACTTGGCGCATCATCTCAACTGCATTTTTTACTCATGTCTCCCTGTCAAGTGTCGTTCATGTGTCTGCTAATTATAACTGAAGATTTCATGTCAGCCTTCTACTGTCCTTCTTTGGATTAGGTTCTTGAACATGCTTTGTACAGAGATCTTTGTAGTCCTGGAGATCCCTGAATTTGTCCTTAGCAAGCAGTGCAGGGATGTAAATTTCACTGCTGCTGTTTAATTTTTACTACATCCTGAAAAACTGCGAGGTCACTCAGATCTTTTTGGTTTAATACATAGATTATTTTCAGTAGCTCTGGTTAGGTCAAATGGAAATTCTTTTAATGCTTTTGCTCTGGCTTTCTGGATTTTTATATAAGCCATGATTAGCAGCAAAATCTGTTACCATCAATGAGAACTTTTAAAGGCCAAATTTTAAATTAATTTCCCATCAAATCATTCCTGTCACAAACTTAAGTATTGTACAATACACAGTTCTGGAGCCACATGGCTCAGATGTTAAACCGTTGTTCTAGTAGGACCATGACACCTACCTAAACAAAGATTTTTTTGTTTTTAACTACAGAATCATTTCATGTCATTTAAAAATAGTGCTTAGATAACCTTCTATGGCACACGTGCAAAGGGTCACAGTCTGATCTGGGAAAGGAATTAAATTCAGCAAATGAATATTTCATCAGCAGTATTTCTCTTCCAGTTATGGATAATATTGTGTTACATATAATGCTATATATAGTATATATTGATATATATATAGTGTGTGTATATATGTAGCTATATATAGCTATATTGTGTGTGTATATATTTAGCTATATGATGTGTAAAATGCAGTCAGATTATAATCACAGCTGAGAAAAATGATATCCTAGAAGTTTTTGCTAGGTGCTGAGCCACAAGGAGGATGAAAGCATAGTGGATGAGCCTTCGGATGAAAACTGACGTAGGACGAAGGCAAGAATAGGAACTGCAGTAAGAAAACAAAATATTTTGATTCAGAACATTTTCCTTTGGAGACTTTTACAATTTTCAAATGTTTCACATGGAGAAGGCTGATGCCTGTATGGGTTCCTGCAGCAGAGCTGCAGGCCAGTGGCTAGACAGATGTGTTATCTACAGAGAAATCTGTTTGATAATTCTGCCAGTCAGACAGCCTGACTTCTATAGAGACTTCCAGGAATCCTGAGTACAATTACCTTTCGTTTTCAGCAGATAACACTCTTTCACACTGGTCCTTGGAGCAGCCATTTCAGGCTGAGTCCTGCCAAACTTGATACACACAGTTGGCTTTCCTGAAACACAAATGTACAGGAAATGCATGTTTAAACTTCATTGCTCAGAGCACCGTGCTGTGTGTGGTACAGGATGGGGGAAGGGCAGTGAATAATAGCAGATGATACAGAAAACAGACCTAAAAATGTCTTTGACTACAGAAACTGCAGGAGGAAGGCTGGCATGTGAAAATATTTCCCCATTACTGCTTGCTGAAGTAAACAAGAGCACTGGTGACAGAAATGGTATACATTAGTGTTCTTTCCTCATTATCTGCTCCTATTTCTGACGAGAACATCCCCAAACTGCATAGTAGGCAAAACCCCTGTTGTGTGCCAGGCACTTGGAGCAGCTAATGAATGCTGATATAGGAGAAGTGTTCTAGTAGTTTTTTCATGTAAATGGGATTGACAGTAGGTCAGAGACAAACATGAAAAGGAAAGCAGACGTTTAAAGAGAATGATTTAGTGAGATAATTTGTATGATATTTTATTCCTCTCATACACTAAAAGGAAAGCCTCTTAAAAAACATAAATGAGAGGAGACTGCAACAGCCTGTGTCTGGGAAGCTAGAAAGAGTCTCTATAGGAAGGTGACTTTTGAATCAATTAGATAACCATCACATGATACAGCTAGCCTTTCAGCTGAGCTTCAGTGGCCAAGAGCACACTTCCCTCCCCCCATCCCCCCTTTCCTTCCTCTGCTTTCCAATCTAATATATGAAAGAGGGAAAAATAAGGTTCTGGCCATGTCACTCTCCCTCAAGCATGCCACAGTAGAGTGATACCAATTGCATAGTATGAGCCCTGTCTTAAGTCAATAGCTAGTCAGATCCTCATTTGGCAGATCACTTAACCCTGTGGAGGTCATTGACAGGACATTGACATGAGTGGGCAGCTTTGTTCTGCATTATGTCTGCTGATGGGCAGAACAGATTTTTAACCTCTGATTTATTATTCAGTAGGTACTTGGTCTAAAGCAACCCAAAAGCAGATTGCAGTACCAAAGGAAGGATGTAGTTGGGGAAATCAGTCACAATTAAATATATTTATAAAAGGCTACCTGAAAAGAGATATGTTTAAAGCCAAGATTCTAATTTTCCTTCCTCTCTAATTAATACTATTTATGCTGAAAGTGGTTGGTTGTTTTTTTGAGAAATTGCTTCCCTATCCTTACAGAGGAGGAAATGTCACTGCAATATTGCTTTAACATTTTGCAAGATTTCCTGTTTGTTTGTGTAATCAAACCTTTCTTTTCTGTGTGCTTTAAGCATTGCACAAAGTAGCTGAAGGGTAGTACTTAGTGCTTCAAAATATACAAGTCTCCTTGGAAATGGGAAGGTGACTAGTTCTGTGATTGTGTCTTGTATCTGTAGCATAATACTAAATTCAAAGTTATTCTGATTATAATTTTTAATGCTCAGAATAATTACCTTTAGCTGCCTTATACTTAATGTCTATGTTCTGCATCAATATGCAGGTGAACTAAGTAGATAACTCCCTTATGCTTTGAAATTATTGCAGCCCTTAAAGTATAAGAGACTGTTCCTGAGAGATTCTGAGTGCCTTTGCTTTTGTTGACTGCAGTGTATGTTCAAAGAGCTCAGAGCTTCTCAAGGAACTAGCTCAGAATCTCACTGGATTGGGACTTGAAAATGTTTAGAAAAAGCCAGAAAAGAAAGCAGACTTAGGATGTGACCTGTGTGAGTCCTGCTGGGTCATTTCATTTTAGATTCTATTAAATGAAGTGCCTGGGCAGAAAGTTGAAATCAAACTAGTCTGGAGTTTGAAATCAAATGTTCACAGTCCCCCCAAGGAATGCAGAATTTCCTGTAGAAGAAGGCTTTTTCCTCCCTTCTTCACAAACTTCCTATCTCACCAAGTATTTTCTGATTTCAGCTCCTTTTTATCCTTATCCTTCCTCAGTTTCTAGGGAGACAGCCCTGAGACACATGTCAGACCCTTGGGATCACAGACACTGCACTCCAAACCTGCCTGGTTCACACTGACAGTATCCAGAATCCAAGATGAGTGCTGTGTTCCCAAGGCTGCTTCAGCTATCCTCGTTGAGTTTCTTAGTGGGTAGAAATGAGCATTGAGTATGGAGTTGAACTTCAGTGTCTCATCTTCAACTGCATCTGGAGCTGTGTCCCTCTCTTTCTCTGTGTTACTATTTATTTGTATAAAGTATTAGAGTTCTGATGGAAGAGAGAAAGAGCATGCAAGAGTAGTTAATAGGATGAGTGGAGAATTACTGGGATACGCAGAACAGGTCTACTTTGCCAGTCAGGCTCAGCCAGAGAAACGTGGGTTAAGTAGAAACTAAATGAAGCTCAGAAATATTGGAGGTCATGGAGTTAATATCCCATCAGGGCTAAGGACCTATTTATCCTAATAAATAAATAAATAAAATTTAAATCAATATACCATGAAATGTTTTCAGTGCAACTCATCTTTTTTTTCTGATGACTTTGTCAGAATATTCACCACTAATTCTGCTCATCAAGCTGAATTTGCAAGCCTTGTTCAGCGTTTGCATTTGGAGCTTGATGAAGGTGATGGTTAGATTGCTTAGGTTTTCATAAGGCCAGCAGATCTTTTTCTCATACTGATGGCTCTGATGCTGAAACTGTCAGGGCCTTTAATAAATCAATGCTTTTTTTTGTTTGTTTTTCATTCAGTGCAACTCGTGCTTCCTTCCTCTTACCCAAATAAAAACTTAGGTATTTTTATAGGTCCTATTGTGTGACCAATTAAAGTATCATTTATAATGGAGTATGAATCCTATTCTCTTATCTGTATCAGTAAAAAAACCTTCATTGTGCTTGTATAAATGTGTGCAGGCTGAACAGCTTCATTGACAACGAATTCTCAAGGCTATGTCTGAACTCAGGAAGTATGCTGAGCCTCAAAATAGTTGGAAGTTGGGAGAACACTTCTGGTAAACTTTCCACATATATTTGCTGTTTGTATCGTGTTCACTTTTGGCCCTTTAGCAAGACAGGGCTTTGCCCCAGATGAACTGATATGGGCAGCCTTACATTCTTACAGTATGTGAGTGACCACATCAGTCAGTTCTTAGGAACAAAGGGAAGTCATCTGTGGGGTAGACATCTGTTGAGACGCTGAAAACAGAAATTCATTGTGTCTATGGAGACATAGCTAGTGCAGACTTCCTTTGTAGTATGACCATATTGTCTAACAATGTATTTCTTAATTCCTCGGTGCTCATGCTGGAAAGGACTTAAAATCAGCCATCCTCATTATGATGTCATCTATCTTTTGAGCATCTTTTAAAGATCTTGTAAAGCCAAAATTTTCCAGGTTATAAAAGGGCATGGCTTTGGTGACATCAAGAGATCTCTAGTGAGTTATATGAACTGCAAGTCTGGTATTACCTTAAAAACAAAATAAAAATCATTTCTCTATGGCAGGTAGTAGCTTCTATCCTCTAATGAATTAACTGCACAGTGTTCAAGACTGAGATGAATTGCTGACACTTAGATATTGCTGAAATGACAATTGTTTGAACTGATCATGGTATGAGTACTAATAGAAGTGTAATCCTATCTAATTTTTTCCTAGTCTTGGACCTAAAACAGAATAAAACCAAAACTGAGACCACAAACATCTTTATGTATTTGCAGTTATCAAAAGTAACATTTTCCAAAGAGTATTAAATTGCTTGAACACAAATCTGATAGTATATTTCTTGAAACTGTTTTACAAAGATTTAGGGTTGGGTTTTTGTTGTTGGGTTTTTTTTTGTTGTTGTTGTTGGTTTGGGTTTTGAATGTGCAGAAGTGAATAGGAAACTTATAAATAGCTGAGTTCTATCTGTTAATAATGAATAAGAGCTGAAACTAGGCTGTGTTATGCAGATGGGATGGCTTAGCCATTTTTATTAAAAGTCAAAAAGTGTGAAGTACAAATATATGCAGAGACAATCTTGCAAAGGATATTAAAAATCCTTGTGAATGTTTCTGGCATGAGAGAACTTGGAAAAAAAAAATGCTTTCACCCAGTAATAATAGTTTAAAGTAATGGATATCTGAGTGAAGGATCTGGTACTGCCTTCAAGGAAAGTGAATAGGAGAATAAGAGGTGAATAGGAGATGATGGTTATTTACTATTTCTCACAATATCAAGGACAAAGAAATTAACAATGATATGACCGGGTATCAGATTTAACTACTGAAAGAAAGTACTTCTTATGCACACCAGGTAATTAAATCTTGGAGCTCATCACCATTGTGGAGACAAGATATTATGAGTTAAAAAAAAAAATAAAGTTAGCAAATGGTAGCCTTCACTCATCATAGTGCAGCGCAGCAGTCATCTTTCCAGGGCATGGCAAAGCCTACCTACCGAGGGGAGGATCTTTCACTCTGCTGTCTCTACAGCTGGTGGCTGTTGGAGGTAGGATATTGGATTTGAAGGACCTTTGGTCCTGTAATCCACAAGCACTTGTTTACAGTATCCTGGGGACCTGGGTATGACAGTAAATGTTTTGGTCTCTGTTTAAGGATGGTGGTCTATTTGCCTGTATGATGTGTGTGACGGATACAGCACTCCCAGGAGTAGGTGTGGAGACTATAGACAGGGAAAAAGATATTGAAAAAGGTATTCCAGTGGTTGCACCTTATCTTGTCACTGAGGGCACCTTAGCTGTGTCTCAGCTTTGTGCTAGGAGCAGAGCAAGTGGGGTGGTGTGTTCTTCTGTGCACCCTGATTTTCCTCTGTAGAAGACCTGGGTACATGGGCAGAGGATAAGTGCTGGTACCTTATTAGTTTCCAGATAGGTTTCCTGGAGGACAAGGGTATCTTTGCTGCAGTCCAGGACACCAAGACAGTTCATGTGTCTAGGAAGTAGGACTGTTAAGGCATTGTGAAGTGCTTCTCCTCAGTGTTTATTTAGTCTCACTGTGTAGCAGTGGCTGCTTGGGCACTGTGGGAAGACATCAAAGACTGGTTCTGTTTGTGACTGCTGCAGACTTGCTGAATGAATTGGAGTAACTCAACTTGGCACTTCCATTTTTTTTGCCATGCTTTTCCTGCTTTGGGTCTTCAGGGTAAACAAGATTTGTCAATTCCCTGTCTAGAAGAGCACAAGCTTGAATTAAGGGGGGGGGGGGTAACCTTCAGCAGAGGTCATTAGCTTGGGTTTAGTACAATGGCCAGTTTGAAGAGTGGTGTGTGTTCACTAACATCCATCTGAAAAATACCACCTTTCTATGCTCTTACACAGGAGGCTTTTTAGGACAGAGTCCCTTTTGCCCTACATGTTAGTACAGTGCCTCATACAATGGGCCTTACTGTGGTTGCAGTGTGCAAGCACTACTAATATGTAATAAATAATAATTAATATTTTTAAAGAGAAAGCTAGTGTCTTGTCTCTTTTTACCAGCCATTCCTTTTATTTCCCAGCCCAGGCAGCAGCTGCACTACAATGCACTAATTTCAACATCTTTTTCTATTAGGCATTGTGAAAGCATTACTAAATTTCCATTCCAAGAATTAAACTACATGCAACTGTAGAGCTCTCCAAGGAATTATAATATACTTAATATTATAAGCTAGTGCAAAAGATAGCAATGCCATTGATGCTACATTTTTAGATTAGGCTGTGTCCCTATTTTTAGGGGTACAGGCTAATACTGTATAAATTTTTAGAGATGTTATAAAAGATTGGAGGGATTTTAAAATTCCAGGTATTTGAAAGGAAAACCCTTTTCTGCTTTCTGCGTTGGTTCTGTAAGTGTAGTGATTTTCTTCAGAAGCAACGTCTTTGCTGCACCTTGGCCATGCTCTGAGGGGTCAGCCTGCAACTAGCATAACTATTTCACTCTCCTAACTAGTGTTTATCCCAGATTTATACATTTAAAATGCAAAAAGCTCTAGGCAACTTCAGAAATTACCCAAGTAGTATTTTATGATGGAACAACATCTGGATGTTTGTTTTGGTTAGAGTAGGCTAATAGGAAGAAGCAATTAGATTTTTATTCTGAGTGCAAAAGTGGATTTATAACTGAGATAGGCGAGAAGTGTCTTGGACATTGAGGTAGGTGTTCAACAGGAGGTCAGAGAGAGATGTGGAAACACCAACAAGTACATGTTGAAGATGCTGAGCCTAGATGTTGCATAAGACCCACATTCTGGTATCACTGTAGCTGGATTGAAAGGCAGCTGGCTCTTCCACTTGGCCTTCGCTTACAATCAGTAGAGTAGAGCCTAGAAAAGGAAGGTCTACTGGGGGGAAATAAGGTTTTCCACAGAGTTATATGGTACATGTCACTTATGTTTTGGATCTTAATTATTTCCAGGCATGTGTACATCATAATTGCTTCATACACATCCTAATTTGCAATAGAAAGCTTGCATATTGCTAACACTTAGTGCTTATGGTAATTAAAATTCTTACTGCCCAATGTTAAAGGTATCCTACTAATCCTATATCCTTGGCTACGTTTCAGTCTTGGCAATTATACTGTGCATGCTTGTATAAAAAGTTCTGTCTCGTGTCTTACTCTCCTACTATTCCTGACAAACCACTCTCACAGTGATACTACTAAATGCCTTATAGGTAAATTAGTCATTTGCAGATGGTAGATTGCTATGCTGGAAGAGTTCATGGTTCTAAAGGAAGTGTGCACTCTGAAGGAAGAAAGGATTTGCATAAAGAGTTAAATTCCTGAAGATTCTGAATTTAGATCAGTGTTCAGATCTAAAGCTAAGCTTCTTTTACAAACCCACCTATTACTAAGATCCATTTCTATTCTCTTACAGGAAGTCAGATCTAGAATGCCATTTGCATAAAAATCTAGCTCATATTCTCAAAAATTACCTATGCATTTAAGGGCTTAATTTGCATAGAAGCAGTTTTGAAACTGTGTCAGTTTTTCCCTTTAAAGCACTAAATCATTATTCTTATTGATGATACGCAAGCCAAGACCCAGATAGTTTTAGTTTGCATAGCGTGGTGTCTTTGCTGATAGAAATGGGGATGAAAATGAGCACTAACTTTCTCCAGGAAGGAATTGGTTTTGATGCATCTTCTGTATATAGATTTGTTGTGATGTGCCATTAAGGATTAGAAAAATTACAGTATAGTTTTTACTGTTAGATTGTCACTGAAAACAATGAGGAGTATTAAAGTACTGCTTTTTTTTTAAACTCAGTATCTCCAAATATAGTAAGTTTTTTCTTGTCTGAAAGCTAAATCTACAATTAGCATTACTAATGAAATATGTCAAACTAGCCAGGGGAGTTTCTTTTTCTAAATATGCAGCTGATATAGAATCTCCTTTCAAGAGCCGTTGCATGGACCACTAGGGTAAACATGGCTATGTATGTCTAAAACTGCTATCCTTTGTCCAGTCTAGTAAGACTAGGAAATATTTTTTATGGTGTGTGGTGTTACGTACTGTAGTACAATGATCTCAGTGCCTGTACATAGCTGCTGCCCACTGTCATAGCCAGCACGGTAGACTAGATCCACAGTGGATGATTCTATGTGTGTGCATGTGTAAGCACACATATATTCAGTTAGTTTGCATATGCCTCTGTGTATGTGTATATGTGTATGTATACATACAGACACAAACTGTGGTGTTTCTCAGTGTGAAGTATTTTGTAACACATGAAAGCAAAGTGAAATTGTAATTGCCATAAATCTGCTGTATCAAGCTGTACTATTACCCTTTATTGCTATAAATCTACATTAACAATGTTTTTATTATAAATCTTATTGTGATTTTTTTTTTCAAGTGTTTACATTGTATATTTGAGGAGATAATAATGTAATGTTCACACTACACTAAACTTTCCCTGGGTATTGCTTCTGAAGAAGCTGTTATCAGGGGACTTTGAAGTTTTTAATTTCTATTGTGCTTCAAAAAAATCTGCCAGTTCAAAATAGCAATCAAGAACTTCAGACTACAACTCACGAGTCATGGTCAAATCCTATTAATTTCCCTAATATGATTCTGATTTACTGACTGAAAATCAGTTTCTTGAATTCTTCATTTAATTAGGATGGTATGAGATGCCAAGAACTTCTATTTTGAAGAAACCTGTAACTTCAAGATATTTTCAATGGAAAATATAGTCTATCCTGCTGCAAAAATCTCATAAAATTTGAATAAATCTCTGGGGTTGGAGCTAAATGATCTTTAGTGTCTCTTCCAACCCAAACCATTCTGTGAAATGAAACATGTGAAGTCTTCTTAGATAATTTTAAGTATTAACAATTAATGAAATCAGTAAAAATTCTTTGGAAGTAAGTATTTGGTGGAAGCTGCTTTAGCAGTTAACAGATAAAATGGAGATATTATTACACAACAAAACTGCTGGACAGCTTAATATCACTTTTTGTGTGTGGAAACCCTTCTACTCTTGTGTCACCACAAAAAAACTCTGTTCTAAGGTATCCTCTAGACAGTGGTATAAGACTATAAAAGAAGTTTTCCCTGTGCCGCGGTTGACTGGGATTTTACCTGTCCTGTTAGGGGTCAGGACTTTAAGGTGGATCGCAGAATCAAAGCAAAATGAAATGAGAAATACTTTCCAAAATGTTTGCTTAGCTTGTTTGTTGCAGGTTTGTGGGTGGGAACAAGCACGTAGAAGTGGGGAACTTCCCACGATGGCTTTTCAGCTGAATAAAGACAACTTGGGCCATATCTACATGGCGTTCTGATAGTCACCAAAAGATTGTGACTGGTGCTGGAAACCCAGAGTTAACTTTCATGTCTGCCTTCAAAGCAAAGGGAAATAGATGAGTTTTGTTTGAGAGTCTGATTTGACAAGCTTTAGTCTGAACCTTTGTCCCTCGCTCCGTTTTTGTGCCTCCATTTTGAGCAAAATACATTTTGCAATAGAAAGCATTACTGATGTCAGTGGATTTGATCTCGGTTGGGTTAGTTTCTGAATGGTAATAAAAATTCCTGCCATATGAGATGACTGTTGCATTATGTAAACTAGATATGTACAGGGTCATAAATTTCTAATGACTACTTAGGGACACAAAACCCAAGGAGCAGTGTGTATACTTTGTAAACACAATACATAGAAAATGAAAATGCTAGTATTTCCAGAGTCATAACTGGTTTAGGCTGTAAGGAAACCATCTCCACTCTTTTAGGGCTTCAGTATATTTAGACAGGGTGGTACATACTTTATGTTTCTAGATTTTGCACAGTCTTCCATTAGTATTTTTGCAACACTCCATCATTTTGATGACATATGAACACGTGCGCATGTAACCTCATTCTGTACTTTATTGTTTGCTTGTAGAGAATGTCAGATTGATTTATGATGCTTTTTAACAAAAAGGAAAATTACAGCTATTATAACTACCTTCTTTCAACTTCTGCATAACACATTTTGCTCCATTATCTGGATTGTTATTGTTTTTGTAGGTGCAGCATCATTTTAGAAATACTTAAAGATCTTAAGTGATGGGAAATAACAATTCATCCCTAGATAAGCTATCCATAAGCTTAGTCTGCCTCACTGTCACCCTTTGAAATGGATTCTCTTTTGTTCTGGCCTTAACTTTGTTAGCTCACATGATATATGTGGCAGAGTTTTGGCTGGGTTTTGTTTGGTTGTTGTTGTGTTGTTGGGGTTTTTTGTTTTGGTTTCCAGTTTTAAAGCATTTTCAGTAAATCCAATTCAGATTCAAACATTTTCAAACGTAAAACAAGAAAAAAATGGAAAGTCAAAAACTCTTCTTCAACAAGTGTTTGTTTAACCCTAGGGATTGTTTCAAACTACAGCAAAATGGAGAATTGCTGTCAATGTCCAAACCTCCTGTAATTTGTTTTCATTTCATGATTCACTTACATGGCAATACTCATGGTACCTGTCAGATAACAGTAACTCAGTTAAAATGAGATTTTTCATGTTTCTCTGGTGACAACTGGTTTGTGCTTGGGACCATTAAAATATCCCTTATAAAGTCATAGATAGATCAGACATGTGGCATTGGTAAAGAATTGCAGCTAGGGTTTCAAGAGATTGTTGGGATTTTCCTGTGTTCCATGGAAAAACACATTTTATTCAAAAATGGATGAGGAATAATATGAAATAAGGAAATGAGCAAATCTCTGTATTTTGTGTCCAGAGTCTTTGCTAACCAATCTTAGCTTGCTCCCTATTGCTGATTTACTAGGAGTTGCATGCAGTGTGCTTAAGATACTGATCCCACTAAAGATTTTATCATTTACTGAATGAATTTTCATGTGTAGAACCAAAGTAGTAATACAAAGTATATGCAAGGCCAGAATCAGCGTATCTAAGTCATGGCTGCACACTAGAGGCAAGCAATCATTCACTGCTGGTCAGTGCAATTCATGCATGTATCGACTTTTTGTTCAAGCTCTGAATTGGTGCACTTTTGAGTCTGCTGGCAAATATAACTGTGGTGAAGTTCCTTGATGGTAAAAGCAATCACCTCTAAAAGCTAGGGTCACTTTTGCTAACTTAGATCATCAAACAAGCATTTGGAAAAGTTAAAAAAAAAAAGTTGTGGTTGCTTTGAAAAGTCTCAAAACAGAAAATGTCAAAACAGGATGGCTGAAGTGCATTTTAATGAATGTGAATAATACAAAACCTATTTTGTAGACAGGCTTCTCAGCTGAATAGCGTCATCAGTATTCATTTCATTTTGCATTTCATTTTGTTAGCTTATCACTGACATTATAACCAATCCTTCCCGGAGTTCATCTGGTGGTCCATCTGTTTGCAGGATCTACAGTTCACCATGTGACAAATGACATATAGACTATTAAATAATAACAATTAGTTACAACATTAAACATAAAGGTTACAGAAATAGCTTCTTCTGTTAAGAAGACTGTGTTATGCTAAGGCAAGAAGAATTTGGCAAGTCAAAGTGGCAATAAAAGCGTACTTGGTATCACAGAGCAAAACATATTTAGGTCAAACGATTTACTGGCGGGGGGGTTGGGGACTTCATACCCCTGAGGTCTTTTGAATAACAGATGTTGGCTGTGCAGTGTTTTGGTTACGCAGAACCTTTTTAGTACAGCTGTGTTCATTATACAGGTCAGATTTACGTGCAAAGGAAAATACTCAAATTACTTGTCAACCAAATTTGTCACTCACCATACATTACTTTAGGATAATCACCTTGGAACAGGCAAATTATGGGACTCTTCTCATTTAAAACAGAATAGTAAATTTCCTATACAGCTGCAGTGTGCGTTTAACACTTGTTCCACTTCTTCTGGTTTAAATTAATCTCTCCCCTGATGTAGATGTAATGGTCTCTGTCAAGTTGCCTGAGACTGAAAAAGGAGAGAGTTAATAAACTGAACTTTTCTCCTTTGACTCCTGAAACTCTCTGCAAGAAAACATGGAAGAAGGCCACAGCACTCCATGTATCAGACAAGTAGTGGAGAAATTACCCAGGGTAGGCTGTCAGCAAAAGGTAGTAAAAGAAGAGTGATGACATGAGGCTGAAAAGGATGAAAAAGGCAACCAGCAAAAGCAGCAGAAGGACGACCTTTTCACTTGACTCTGACCCTGTATCAGCAGGGCTTAGTAGCTCAGCAAATCTCTTTCCTTTCAGTTGTGCCAAAAAGTGGCGTCCATACATGTTCCTTGCATGCTATTGGTATGTTCTGGTAGGTGCAGCTTTCCCACCTGTTGGCTCCCTATAAAGGAATATGGAATGCTTACTGAGTACTTATAACCTGATAAAATGTGACTGGACTTTGCAAGTACAGCCCTGCTGGCATAGATCTTGGAAAGCAGATGGAAGGGACAAATCCATACACTTGCAGAGTGTTGTGTTTGGTGGTTTTTTTATGGTTTTGTTGGTGGTTTTCTTGTTTTGTTGTTTTTTGGGTTTTGGTTTTTTTTTGGTTGGTTGGTTTGGGGTTTTTTTTGGTGGCTTTTTGTTGGTTTTTTTTTTTTTTTTTCATATTTTTCAAGACCTCATCTGGCAATAATAGGGACTTTTTCTGCTTTGCTAAATGCATGATGTGAAAATAGTTGCACATGCCGTGGGACTGTATATTACCAGTGTATCATACAGGTTTTTTGACCCTTTTAGGGTTTGTCAAACAATGCTGGAATACATGGCTGTTGCTTAACCCAGATTGTTGTGGTGGATTAACATGCCCTAGGGAAGCAGAGCTATGGCTGTAAAAGGATATGGAGCATATACAAAGTTGCAGTGACGTGTTAAGAAGCGTAAAGGAGTAGTGACCTGTGAAGACATGCAACTGTTGGAACAAGTCCAGAGGAGGGCCATGAGGATGATCTGGGGACTGGAGCACCTCCTGTCTGAAGATAGACTGAGAAAGTTGGGGCTGTTCAGCCTGGAGAAGAGAAGGCTGCATGGAGACCTCATAGCAGCCTTCC
>JANRGW010052483.1:0-15540 GCA_024733675.1 Psilopsiagon aymara
GTGCAGAGGAGGTCCACGAGGATGATGAAGTGATTAGAGCACTCCCGTATGAAGAAAGGCCGAGCAAGTTGAGGCTGTTCAGCCTGGAGAAGAGAAGGCTGCGTGGAGACCTTATAGCAGCCTTCCAGTATCTGAAGTGAGGCTAATGAGGTGCTGGGGAGGGACTCTTCATTGGGGACTGCAGTGATAGGACAAGGGGTAATGGGTTCAAACTTAAAGAGAGGAAATTTAGGTTGGATATGAGGAAGAAATTCTTTACTGTGAGGGTGGTGAGGCACTGGAATGAGCTGCCCAGGGAAGTTGTGAATGCTCTATCGCTGGTGGTGTTCAAGGCCAGGTTGGACAGAGCCTTGGGTGACATAGTTTAGCATGAGGTGTCCCTGCCTGTGGCAGGGGGTTGGAACTAGATGGTCTTAAGGTCCTTTCCAACCCTAGCTATTCTATGATTCTATGTTTAGATTAACCCAATATGTATGCACTGGAAAAGCTTACACCTTGGTTTTCATGCATGCTTACTATCTCCCTACTAAAATCTCACCACTTCTGTGTCATTAAAATTTAATTTACACTATACTTAGCTTAGTTGATGAGTGTTTTTACTAGTTGGAGTAAAGGGCAGCCCACTTTGGGCCAGGTTAACCTTCTCAGACCTCTCGTTTTACATGAGTGGGGATTTGGCCCATGGTCCTCACACTCTTCATTTCACAGTCTATGATTTTTCATACAGTTTCTTCTGGTAATGTGTTTGGTTGGTTCTATATGTTTGTCTCTGACAGATAGTCCAAATTCATGCTGAAGGGAAACTTGTATTTGTTGTATGTCCCTGAAATTGATCTTAACTATCTGTTCCTGGCAATGGATAGATTGCTGGATGCTATCAGTATATTAAGTAATTGTCTGTGGGGAATCTTGCGTGAAGAAGCTCCACTAGAAAATAACTCTATTACTAGTTTGCAGTAGCAGCCTCTTCTCTTTGCCAGAAAAGCCAGCAGAGGGAGGTACTGTTGCGTTTGCCAAACAAGGCATTATACCCCTTCTTGTCATCAGGAAGAAATGATGGCTGGGAAGTACTTCTGTAGGGCCTCAGCCGTGGAGTTGACTGGCTTTTTGCTGTCTGTCATTCAGTATTTGTTGCATTCACCAGTTCTCATGTAGATGTTTAATTATTGCAATGGTTGCATGTTGAACCCAAGCCTCTAGCTCTCAAGAGCTCATAGTGACTAAAGTATTTCTGCATAGAAAATGAGTTTTAAGGGAAAGTGGAGAAGAAAAGGGTTATTTTTTGGTTTTCTTTTATTTTGAGCTTAGCTTGTCTTCTGTTAGTATTTTTGGAAACCCATAAAGTAATTTAAAAAGTTTCCTATGCATCACTGCACATTTCATTTGATGTATTTTGCAGTGAATATTTAGAGTCACTAATTTGTCCTAGATTTTATATGAATCAAATTAATTCAGGTCACAGAGCAAGAAATAGAGCTGAATAGAAAAGTCAGTTTCAGACGTTATCGTGGTATGTTCTTGTAAGCCTGTGGCTGTTTTATGGGAAGAATGGGAAGAAAAGTAGAGCAGAATTCTACTAGAATGTTTAGCCAATGACTGCTATTATAAACAATTATTATTAAGATTCCTTAAACATCACCTTTTGCCATCATGTTTTCTCCAGTGGAAATTCTTTCCTTCTCAAAACCAAATGTTTCTGTGAAAGCTTCAGCAAAATCAACAAAAGAAATTTCCAGTTATAGAAGAACAGGGAAAATCTTATTTTTCAAGTCTTCTTTCATTTGATTAATTGCATTAGTGAAAAAGAAAAACAAAAGGCAACTGAGAGATGGTAGTGTCTTCACTAGGGAGGTGTGAAAGCTAGTTTCAATTTGGATGAGTTACAGCTGTTTAAAGACTTGCATAAATATGAATCACTTGTGATTTATATTTCATCCAAAGGAGATGAGACAGTGGGCTACAGTATTGCCCTGGGTTGGCTGATTTACAGCTTAAACCATGACAAGTATGTTATTCACATGTAGCTGAGGTACCTCTGATTCACCTCTGCAAGTAAGGCATCAGCTGGTCTCACACGCTTTAGTATCTGTGGAAAAAACATCACTGACTACAGTCAATGTTTAATCACGACCCAGTAAGCAAAATGTGGGCATTGGAAAAAGGTGTGTCCTATAGGTTAGCCAAATGGACAAACGTGGCTGCTGATTGATCCCTTTACTGTGGTCTTGTTTAGCACAGGAGCTTTCAAGTGATGAAATTTGAAGGCATGCAATTTTATTTTCACAGCTGTGAAAGATATATTTCATGGGTTTGGATGTAACTTCTTCATAAATGTGAAATCCTGCTTTCTTTTGCACTCACATAGGCCTCAATATCAGCAGGTTGTAAACTGTGAGCTGCAAATAGGGGCTCATGTTCCTAAAATAGTGACAATGCTTATTGGAATAACCCTAGTCACCTAAACAGCTTTTGTGGAGTCAGTATGTCCCTGCTGAGGAGTACAGCAAATGAAGAGGGTATGTGATATTGACTGTAAACTATTTCAACATTCTGTTGGCTTTGCTGTAGGTAATAATAGAATGAGAGTAAATAATGGAAGCTAATAGCATGTGGAAAAAATAATGGGAACTTATTATGAATAAATGTAATTGCACATTTCATGCTTTGCTTTTTGTAATCAGTCCTTCAAGTCAAACATTAAAATGCATTAATTAAATACCAGTTTCCCACAGAACTCAGTAACTTGTTAGTGGCCCTTAAAATACTAATACCATTATCCAGGTTGTTCGCAGTCCATTATGGATCAGCATTCAGCAGTCTGGTCAAGCTGTGATTACTTCAATTAATGAACTCAGTGGACTGGCAGTGGGAAGCAGAATGCGCCCCATAGCTGCAAGCTGATCGCTGCATTACTCATCAGGCCTGTAGTAACTAAGTTAAATGATGCTGAGGAACAGTGTCCCCTTAACTGCATGGTAACTATTCAGGCTTGGACATTATGGCCTTGTGTATGCCTATGCTTTTGTTGTCATTTGAAGAGTTCCTTGGCCCTAAGCAAGGGAAATCTTGTCTAGCAGGGCAGGAGTGTTTAGATGAGAGGCACATTATTATATAAAACATACTCTGGTTTTGCTAGCTTTTGTCTAAATTGATGCCAAACAGGAACTGAAAGTATAGATAACAATATTCACTAAATGCTTAATCCAGAAAATATCCAATAAAAGCAAATCTCGAGTCATAGTAACAGGATTTTTCTTTTTCTTTCAATATACTTCATCAATGGGCTTACAGAACCAGAATCCTTATCTGTCTCATGCTTGGCCACTGTGTGAGCATATCATGGGCCCATTATTCGGAGATTTCAGGCACTTTTACAAAGGTTATATGTATTACATAGCTAAAGCAATTTTTTGACATTTAATTTATGAGCATCTCTGGAAGTAGCTAAGTTCTTATGTGTCAATGGAAAGAGGGAGCTGCCTCTATAAGTGTTATCTGACTTAGGTGACTAAAATGTGCAGAGGTTCCTGATGTGATGCTACCTGTTTAAACCTCACTGCTTGTCCAAATGATATCACATCACACTTGTGTACAACCTTTGTAGACCCCTCTTCTCCCTGTTTTGTCACTTAGTTGTTCTCTTGCTTCTAGAGTTCTGGTGTATGAAAATCTCATATTTATCTTGTGACTGATAATGCTTTATTTTGCCTTCAGCTTGTTTTCATACTGGTTTTGTTAATATTGCTGCACTTAAGACTTACTATCTCCCAAGGGCATTGGCTGTATCTACTTTCCAAGTAATATTGTGATATAATCCTACTGAATTACAATTATATCCTCCAATCAAAATTCATGACACTGTATGGTTGTTGCCTTGTAAACTGCATTTTTCATTTTTCCTTATGAAGCTCTTGGCAAGGAAACTGTCAGCCAGACTGCATGGGTTTACAGGTAGGGTGTGAAGGAGGAGAAAGCTTAGTTTCACGTGCTGTGAGGCCGTTGTAGGAAGTGCTTCCATGGCCCCTCTGTGCTCCTCCCCATCTAGACAATCCTCTTAATGGTAGGCACATAAGTAGCTTACTAATTACTAAAAGATTTAATAAGGAAGTAACCACCTTGTTCTACTCTCAGCTCACCAATGATGTCTTCAAATTTCTTCAAAGTCAGGTGAAGTCACCTTTTACAAAAGTGTGGTTGTGTCAGAAGCAGGTATTTCAGCTCCAAAAGATGTTTCTTTTATTTTCCTGGCAGTTTCTTTTTGCCTTGCATGTTTTGCAGGCAGTCAGACTATGTAGAGTTGAGTGTTCTCTCCTGGTCTTAAACTCTGATTTTAAAATGCTTTAAATTAAATTATCATTATCTTTTTTCATTAAGAGATAGAAATGTTGAGTTAAACTGAATGGTCCCCTGGCATTTCTAAGGCTCTATGTGCACATGCACTCATGAAGATTTACAAAGAGCCAAGGCGGCCACACAGAGATGGCAGATGCTTTATTAAGAGGTGAGTTGTAGCAGAGAAAGAGAACAGAAAGCTGGGCTGGGTCTTTCTTCGGCAACACAGACTGGCTTGCTTGGGTTCCCAACGAGTTCTCCATGTAAAATTAATCTGCAAGAATATTAGCATATGAATATTACAGCTTATGAACCAATACTCTTGTTGAATAACTTTCCATAACTAATGCTGACACACTGAATGATTTTCGATACTCCTATAAAAAAACCCGCTTCTGAAATGTGATTTTATCAAATAGTTGGTATATTACTAGATCAATGAAGTCAGTTATATATTCCAAACATAATGGTATGTAAATTAAACTGAAAGTTAATTTTACATTTTCCCTGAGCAATGAAATGTCGTCCTGATGGATATTTCATTTTAATTTTCTTGGTAGATTATATTATATTTTCTTTCTCCTGTTACTTTCTGTAAACAGTATAATTTCATATTGCTGCCAGCCTATATACTAAATACTACAGTGAACCAGGGAGAATTGTATTATTCTGTATATACTGACAAATCTCTTTGGTTAATGTGCATTCAATAAAGTTAAAATAGCAAATGTTGTTAAACTAGGGGAAAAGCACCATGAATGTTATTAATGTTCTTTGCCAGTGTTATGCATGTGCCACATTTTTTCTTTCTTTTGAAAATATAGTTTTATTCAAATAAGTTTAAAAAACCTCAAAACTAATGCATAAAAATACAATAGCAATAAAGATATTTGTTTCAGTACAGTCTCATATGATAAGAGAGCCTATTTCTTTTTGAGGGGCAGTGGAGAGAGGGCATTAAACGCTGTTCTCTGTTTCCAATTAAAGAGCAGCATTAAAGATAAAATTAAAGTTTAAATATCAATATTTTTTCCTTCCTCAGCGGGATGCCCTCCCATGTTTTTGAAATCATATACCCATAGGAAGAATTTAAAAAATGACCAGCTGCTTATTTTACCTCCATTTCACAGAACTGCAGTATTGTCCTTCATAATGAGCTACGTAACAAATCAAAGTTGAAAACCCACTTCAGGGAGCCTTTAGCTAAAGATCTCTTTGTCCCCACTGCCTCATAAGAGTGTCAATAAGTATGGAAAGTGCTCACCCCCTTGTCAGTGAACTGTTTGTGTTTGAGAAGCCTCAGCTGGGTGCTTGGTTTTTGCTTGTGCTGTAGTTGTGTTATCATGTCAGTGCTGTCAACCTTGTCAATTGATCCTTCCAGCCCCCATTTCCATAAGTCTAGAGGAATCCAAAACCAGTGATTGTCTGCCTTTGGAGGGGCATCACAAGGTTGTGCTTGTGGTGCCCATAAGAGCTAATGAGCCAAATGACATCTGTGTGGGCTTAGTTGAGAAAGAGTGTCAGCTGGGATGATTGCCTCCAGTACAGCAGTCTTTCTGGCCTATCAGTTGCTCAGGGCTGCCTCTTCCCTTTCTCACCTCTAAGCCTGCCTTTCCCAACTCTTCCAGCTGTAGCAAATGACCCTGAGTTGTTTATAGACACTGAGCTGGGGCCTGTTGTTGGTGTTCATTGCTATTAGTCCTGCTTCAACTCTACCTCATGGCAGAAGCATCTGGTGCCAAGCCATTAGCTGCATGGCAAGCCCTAGTCTCAGGGCAGCCTTGGTGAACATATGGCTTGATGGAGGAAGAGTGGCTGTCCCTTTGCTAGAGTCCCCTTTCTGGCAAAGGGCATGCTGCTGTGCTGGACAGTGTTCTGACTGTCTCCTACCATGATGCAGTATGAGTCTGTCCCTTCAAACCCCCTACATTACAGCCACAATTGGTTTTATCATTAGCACTTTCTCATGTTTTTACCCACTGAATCACTGCTACAGCAGCATAATATATAATAATGTGTATTTCCAAGTGCAGGGCTTCTCGTTTAAAGCTTAACTCAGTTTTAAATCCCTTTGGAAATGGAAAGCCTTTAAAATACTTAATAAATTCTAATCTTAATCATATTCATCATTATTAAAATTTGAAATAGGTTGAAATACTTAAGGTAAGTGAAACGAAAAAAACTAATAAAGGGCATGAAACACACTGGAGAAATGGAAGAATAATTGCTAAAGATTAGGAAATGTAAAATGGCCAAACATGAGAAAGCCTTCTTTTCCAATAAGCATTTATTTAAAAGTTTTGCAATAGCTTAATAATATAAAAGGAGATTTTAAAAATGAATTGAATGTTAAGTGCAGCAGAGTGGCAAGAAATATTTAAATCTATCAAAACTTAAACTAGTCCTGTCTGTGGGCTTCATGCATGATTTAAGCCTTGTCAGTTCTTGAGAGAGCTGATTCATTTGTCAAGGAGATAACACTACTGTTGTTGTTTTTAATAATAATTAGTATCATAGTGGTAATAGTAGTTTTCATAATTAGTGCCTAGGACTAATAAAGTACTGTGGCTGAAGACGCTAGCTTGCTTAGTCTTGTAGAGGCAGAACAACAAGATTTTTCTCTTCCAATGAATGTGTAAACCAAACATGAAAGGAAGGACTTCTTAAAATATTTTGATTACATTAAAAGTTCTAAAGATGTAATTGAAATGTCAGGCTTCTATTGTATTCATTCTTTTCTTTTTTTTCTTTAATGCTAATGAATAAAATACCTTTCTTGACTATTGGAACATATTTGAGAAACATTTTTTGAGAGCTGTAGAGACCTCTAAGTTGGGCAGAGAATTATCGTACCCCAGGAAGTTTAGGGAAATTGACTTTTTGAGTGGGGAACTGCACTAGGAATGTTTGGATGATGCCCTTCAAAATGTATTCTGTGAGAGAAATTGGAATTAAATATTAAAAAAATATGAATCTATTAATTTTATTTTTATTTTAGGAATTACCTACCTTGACCATGCTGGTTCAGCACTTTTCCCAGACAGTTTACTTAAAGCTTTTACTGATGACCTCAGAAATAATGTTTATGGTAAGTACAAAACAGAGTTCCTATCAATCTTCCCAAGTTTCCATCTAAATAGATCAAAACTGTGCCTCTTAAATTGTTGGAAGAATACTTCTATGGGCATTTTAATGCTGCTACAGAGCACTTGGAATATCAGTAGTTCTATAAAGGAGTCATAGTTCCTTTATGTCACTCCTGGCTTTGTTCTTTGGTGGACATGTCTGTACTGGTGAATAAGAAAAATCAAAGGGAGCATGGCAGCTGCCCAGGGGTTAGGGCACCCTGCTGGGGATAAACAAATACAATGTAGCTCTGAGAACTGTTTGTTCAGTCTTTTTTTTTTTTTTTTTTTTTTTTCCTCAGACAAAATGCAACAAACCCAATTTCTTACTTATGAAAAGACCAGAATCCAGAACCACCTCCTTCTCAATGAAAATCATCACAGGGAGCTTATACTGTGGCTTAGTACAGAAGGAAGCTTAGCTAAAAGATGCCAAGTGAATTGAGGCAGGGAATAGGTGCTATACCTCTCTCAGACTATTAGACTGATGTGCATAATCACAAAAAGGATGTGTATTGCCAAAGCAATCTTGCACTTAAAAAAGTGAGTAAAAATATCTGCAGAATTGTGTAGTATCTAGGTGTAGATTTAGCTATTGCAGCTGTGAATGTGGGCACTTCAGCACCATCTATAAGTACTTTGTTCCCAGATCCTCTACTAATACTTTTCATCTCTTTCTAACATTATTATTTAGCTTTTGCAAAGAAAGGTTGGACCAGATGATCCTTGTGGTCCCTTCCAACCTGGTATTCTATGAGCTAAGGACCACATACTGAATGTGCTTTCATACAAATGCAGCAGCATCCATTGTTTAGGCAATACTGTTACTGTGTGAAACAATTTACATTTGAGTAATACATGCTGAATCAGAAAAAAAAAAAATATACTGTTCAATATTATCTATATATTCTGTTAGTAGTCCCACTGAAGAAATCAAGATTTCTTACTGTCTTACATCTATGGGCTATGTGTCCTTTTTGCTAGTTTTGTGTCTTTCTTTTGCTCCCTGATACCCACAGCAAAGGGATTCTTCAATTAGCAAGTAGATACAACTGTTCTAAAAGAACATTGTTCACTGAGCACTGCCACGCTTGAGCTTATCACCTGGGCATACCACTTGACGGTTCTGGGTAGTTTTAATTTTCAATGTGCTATTGTACTTGTCATTTCCCTCTCTCTTGTTTCCTGAATGATGGAAAGGCAAGGATCTAGAACGTGGATCTGTGAAATAGATGTTGTTCTTGGTAGGGATAGGGTTTTTTTCTGTTACAAGATAATGTTGATTCGATTACATTCAAAATCTTCTATTCAAGTGCATGTCAGTGCTATTAAAATTAATGTTCTGTCTCTACCGTCATTGTAAAGTGAAATGTACGCACTCTGGTTCTAGTTATTTCAGACAACATTGGGCTCAACCCTTATGATAACTGCAATCTGTGGCAGAAAAATAAATTAATTTGTTAATCGAGTGCTTGTAAAGAGAAATGTAGTACTGCCAGTTTGGAGCAGATTTGCATAGTACCTATAATGCTATGGGAGGACAAACTGCATCATTTCTAATACTGCATTAATCTAAAATGATAATATGAGCTCTAATAAGGCCAAATCTTTTTTCTTTTTTTCTTTTTTTTTTTTTTTTCAGTCATATCTCTGATATGCTGAGGATAGTAAAGAGTTAATGTAAAAGACACAGATGTGAGTGAGGGGGGAATTTGACTTCCAGCTCTTTTTTATTATTCTTGGTGCTAATCCACAGGCTTGAAGAACTGCAGTTTAGCTGTTGCATGTGCAAATGAGGGAAAGTAATGTAAGTAAGAGAGATTCTCACTTCTAAATTGAGAATATTTGAATTGGAAATTGCAGAAATGCAACATCAGACATGAAAAGTCTAAGTATTAGTTTGGGGTTTGAGCTCTAAATTTATTCTTTTCAACACCTTCACTCAATACCTTTCAGCAGGGTGATTTTGAAATTTTCAAGAGAGTAGCTAATATTGTAGCCTACTGATGAAACTGTATTAATATAGCTTTTTTTTTTCTTCTTGTTCTCTTTCCAAACTGTTTAGGCATGTTCTTTGAGCATTTCCTAAAAGGAAAGTGTGCTGTGCCTGTGTCGATATTGCTGCAATCTTTTCTGCTCAAGAAGATAAATTCATGCTCTCCCTATGTACTGTCTTAACTATTAATAAGTGCTTGTGCTGAGCTGTGCTAAAGTGGCTACTAATTTTGCAATAAAACTTATATTTTCACGAGCTATTTAAATTTCAGACACTAAAACCACCAGGGTTAGTCCTGGTGTCCAACCATGAATGTCTATTATCTCCAGATGCTGTTTCTTCTAAATTGCTTCTTAGCTAGTGTGCAAATATATTTTAAGAATGTGCATTCTGTCTATATTTTTTCCTTGTATGTTTGTGCATATGCAGTTGTGTTGGGTTTTTTTAAAGAGAACTACCTAAGTAGTTGAAGTTTCAAGGTCTGTCATAATTGCTTTCCTCTGTTATATGTCCCTTCTGTTGACTAACCACTCAAAGCAGCTTCAGGGCATTGCTGTGAAGTATATGTTAAACCTTTGTCATCTTTTCAGGCTGGCTTGGTGTAAGACTTTCATAAAAGAAAAAATTAATAGCAAAAATGTGATTAATGATTAACTTCTATATCTCTGTTGTCTCCTAGGCAACCCTCATAGTCAGAATATCAGCAGCAAGCTGACGTATGACACAATCGAGCATGTCCGATACAGGTAGAATAATCTTTCTTTCAGACGTTGCACCATGTACTTCATAGTCTTCTTTTTGATTAGCCTGTGCTGTTTTGATGACTTTAATGAAATGTCATTTTCTGAGGGTCATTTATCACATCAAAAGAAACCTCCTCACTTATTAAGCACAAGGTACTTGTACAATCAAGTGCTGGACACTCAGTTATTTTTCTCCCAGATGCCCCAGTGCTCAAAGTCATAGAGTTAAATTAGTACTCTAATATAAGTCTAGAGTTTTAATTAAGATATAGAAGTTGCAATCTCAAAAGTGATTATTAGTAAGATGGTATGGTAAGATAGTAAGGTGGAACTAAATACAAGGACATAGTAAAAATTCAGATAAAATTAAATAGGTTATGATGGCTTATGAGAATTTATAAAAAGCTTATGGGAATGAGTACATTGCTTAACAGCAGATACTTCTGTTGGACTGGTAAAATAGCTTTTAATGTGATTTTAGTGCAATTTTTAAGAGCAAAAAATAAAAGAAAAGGTAAAATTGAGTGTTTGGGCTTCTGTGTTTGGCAAGGGGGTGAACTGAATCTGTATGCTGAAAGTACACTTCTGGCCATTAGACAACATGAAGAAATATGCAGCTTAGGTACTTTGTTATTGGTTTTAGGAGATTGTTCTAACTAACTTGCTATTTTATAAAATATGTCTTCATTGAAGGACATGTATGATTTTAGTTTGTTTGCCTGCTTTTAATGTCATTCTTTGTGCAAGAAAAGAAGCGTTCTGGGTTCCTGTTTGTTTTGTCATCTTTCTTGAAAGCAAAGATTTCTCCAAAACACATTACAGAGTTCAGATCAGTAGTGATGGAACTATAGCATTGTAATGTTCATCATTGTAAAGAAGAAAATCTGTTGTACACCTTTCTGCTGCTTTTTATCTGACTACATTTTTATGAGAGTGTGAAAAAACCCCAAGATATCTAGCTGGAAGATGCTGCTGGCTATAACCCATTTCCACTTTCCCACCCGCCACCCCCCTGCAATTTTATGGAGAACTATTTATTTTTACTTCTTCTGTAACCCTCTCAAAATGCTTTGCAGGCTGACAACCTATTAATGTAGGGCCAAATGAAATGAGACTATTTATAAGGAATAGCTATTTCCAAAAGCAGACACTTATAGACAGGTACAGCAATTCCTGCTGCCCTGTATAGTCTCCTGAGCCTACCTGTGTGCCCACATGCAACATTAGCATTCTGGTTTCCATTTACTCTCAGTGATATTTCAGTGTTGCCATTTCATTGTTCTTCTTACGAAGGTGCAGTGGAAAGTGTAGCTGTTTCTAGAATAATTACTATTGTATTCTGTGTTCTTCATTTTTAGGGGGTAAGGAAATACACTTTCACCATGTAACTTAGATTACTCTAAAAGGGCTGACATCTTCAGCTTGTTTTATTTTGGATCCTGCTCTAGAAAAGATTGAGACTTTTATAAGAGAAGGATATAAGATGATGAGAATCAAACCAGAGGGGTTTTTTTGTTTGTCTGGTTGGATTTTTTGGTTTGTTTTTTTTTTTTTTTTTCTTTTCAGGGAGAAAAGCCCCCTGCATCCAAATGAGCACCTTTAGTATTGCACATAAAAGAATTTGTCACCTATCCCTATAGAAATTCAGTCATTATTCCTCTATAAAAATTTTAAAAGCATAGTCATCAAAAAGATGTAGTCATAAAAATTCAGGAAGAAAATGCCCTCAAACTAGTCAGTAAATCAGCTATCTAAAAGGCAATTAAAGCATATTAAAAATCTATATTTCCATGTTGTTGCAGCTAATCAAAATAAACAATATGGCAAGAGAGGGAGACAGACGTATCTGTCCTGCATCACAGTGCATAGACTGGATTTCCTTAGTGAAAGAATAATACAGTGGTTAGTTTCAGAAATTTTAAAACAAATAGCTTTCATAGAAATCTGCTTTTGGCACATGGCTGCAGCCAGAAATATGGCTTTTTCCAGTGTTTGACTCCAACATAATATGTTTTTTTTTTAAAATAAAATTTAATTTGATTTTCTGATAAGATGACACAAGCAACTAATTAAAAATAAACACAAAGCTAAATTTCTGATTTATATTAGTCAATATTGGTGATAGCAGCATCAGAATAGACCTTCCTACTCTGGCAGTGTACACTGTTACACGGTACAAAGCTGTATGATTTGGTTTTGCCTTAATACTTGCTTGGTAGAGGGAAGTGACTCTTAGAACATGGATTTGCAAGAAAATAACAAAAATAATTAAATATTTGAGTCAATGGATGTTTTCTATCACTTATGAAAATACAATAACTAAAGCATCTTACCTCTTGACCAGCTGAAGTACCATAAGAGTAAAATAATTATTTTATTCTTAAAAACATTGCTTCTTTTTACTTGAACTGCAGAGACATTTTTAGCATTGTGTGTATCTGCTTAAGCATGAGTGCTTCTGAGAAAGCAAGAACTGTAGCAAACCATACTGAAAAGTATTAAATGTATGCACCAAAAGTTTATAGATCCTTTTTATGACTTTGCTTACAGATGTATGGAAATGTCATTGCTCCACTTCCATAGTCCTAAAGAACATAAGTGCAGTATCTCCTTATGATGTTGCAGATAATGCAACTCAAGTATTCATGACACTGAGTATTAAATAACCCTTTTCCCATACGGAAGCATTTTAAAATACTAGCTTTCTGAATATTTTAAAACTTTGTCCTTGTAGATTTTACAATATCAAATTGTGTAGCAGTGTCTTCTAACCAGAGCCAGGCTGAAATTTTAATGTTGTTTTATGTCTGTGTTTAAGATATACAAGAGGACATTTTTCATTTAAACACAGTTTTGTTGAATTTAATAGAGTTTTAATGTCGATCCTCAGACTTTCAGGTACTGTGATATGCTAAACTCAAGCATATTTTGGGAATTCAAATATACATTAAAAAAGAACCCACAAAATTTCAGTTAAGATTTCACAATCAGTCATCTAGACTGTGGTGATATGTATCATAGCATATTATAGAATTTTCTCACTGAAGCTAAAAGGATTTGCCATTGACCTAAATGGGATCAAGTTTAAATATGGAACCAAAATATATATTTCTATAAACACCTCTCTCAAAATATGCCATCTAAGTGAACTGTAAGAGGAGAATAATCTCTGTAGCCTTTGCATACAAATGAAAAAAGGTGCAGCAGGCATATACAAAATGAATGTAAATGGTTTAGTATATTTAAAAGTATTTGCTTCTGTGGTAAAACACATAGGTGATACTGGATTTTGCTAAGGAAGCAGTCTTATAAATGCTGTTTGCAATTTCATTTACTTTGTATTTGTAGAGAACATTTCATGATAGCAGGGTAAAGCTTTACATTCCCTCTATAATCATCCTACATTGCTATGAAATTTGTTTCCATTCCAAGTCTATTTTATTTTTTTTTATTAGAACATGTTCTGAAATGGTGCTATGCACAAGATAAGATTTTATTTTCTTTTATTCTCAGGTTTAAGCAGTTCTATGTCTGAAAATAGTAACGTTAGAACTGGTACATACATGAAAATTGGTTGACCTTTCCTACACAGGAAGAAATAGTAGATACAGTATCTGCTTAGTATTGATTTGTCCTTTGCAAAGGTCATCAATGGGAGACCATGAGTGCTGCATCCTGTCCTCCTTGATGGTACCTATCAACTCAAAAACCTTGTTTCAAAACCGGGATGGCTCAGCCCTTTTGCATTCTTGTTTTACAATACCATTTACAAATGATGCTTTTCCTCATCCTACTGCTCAGCAGGGCAAGTCTGAAATACCACAGTCAGTGAAGTGTAGCAAAAGGAGTCAGTGCCCACCAGAGTGGCGGCTTATTCTGTACATGGCACATGGGAGAAGCATTAGAGGATAATTATGAAGAATGAATAGTTTTTTTGGAAGAGCTTGATGATAGGCAAGAGGGACGATCTTTTTCCCCATGGTTCATGGAATGATTTTATGTAGGTGTGCAATGAAACAATCCCAGTGTGCCCGCAGTGAGCTGGCTGATATCCCAGCTCTGTGCTCTGTTATGCACTGCACAGAAACAGAGCAATGGCTTTGGTGCAGATGCTTCTTGTTTTCTCCTTGGCCACACCTATCCTGTTCTGCAACTGCGGGAACCTTTTTTTTTTTTTTTTTTTGTCTCCTTAGCAGTAAAAGGAAATCTAGTCAGGTGAATGGTAAACTTAAAATGAAGACAAATGTCTCCATTTTCTAGACAGTTTTTTTTTGAGGAGTCAATCCAATGATTTAGGTGGGTTTACTCTTTGCAATCCTATCCAAGGTAGTAAAAGCTTCTGTACAGGGTTACAAGTACTGTTACTTTTTAATTAATTAGGAGGCTGGTTTAAGGGCCAACAAAATCAGTTTGTTTTATTTTGTAACTTTGCTCCTGGACTTTTGTCTCTGTTTCACTGAACTCATTAACGTGATAAACTAAAGCTTTAGAAAGGAATTTGTTAATACTGTTACTCTTCCAGTAGTCAGCTTTATATCTTCACAGTTTGTATGAACAGACTGCAGTAAATAAAAGTTGTGTATCATGGTCATGCTCTTTGAGTAATCTCTGTTGCAAAAAAAGCCAAATCTAGAATACTCCATTTAATGAGAGAAATAAATATTTCAGTAAAATAAATTAAAATCTGGAGGTCAGGATTGCTACTTTATAACCACAAAGGAAGAAATGCTTCTGGGCAATTCTGAGTTTAATTTGTATGGGTGGTTAGAGGGTGTTTTGTAGAGTTCTGAAAGCAGTGAATATGACCTTTAATTATTTTCCTTCCCAACTCAGGAAAAAACCTCAGGAATCTGCTTTTATAATGTGGCTGTGACAAAGCAACAATGGTGAATAAGTTTAAAAGCAATGTTGCTGTGCCGTTGCTCTCTAAATAGCATTCCGCGTAGGGAGAGTGGTGCAGGCTTACTTGGATTTAGGCCACCATCTTAGCTCATATTTTTAAAGTGCACACAGCATTGCTGCCTCCTCAGCTGCTCTTTTGGCAAGGACCTGATACCCTCTATGTCTGAGGGGAAGCCTGGGCGAGGGCACCTAAGGTGATGAATGAGCTATTTCAATTGGACCAGAATACATTGATAAAAGTAGTGACACTACCCCAGTGCAAATTCTGCTTTTCCCTTCTCTTCACATCTTTGTCTCTTTCAGGGTTTATATGGAGGCTTTATTGCCTCACAAGGCTGTACAGTACTTGTAGAAGAAACGCAGTGTTTCTCCCTGTCGTGGTTTAAGCCATAAATCAGCCACGCAGTTTGTTCACTCACTTCCCCCTTTTTCTTCCCTCTGC
>JANRGW010052486.1:0-14971 GCA_024733675.1 Psilopsiagon aymara
GGGTGGCATGGTTTAGTGGGAGGTGTCCCTGCCCATAGCAGGGGGGTTGGAACTGGATGAGCTTAAGGTCCTTTCCAACCCTAACTATTCTATGATTATATGACAGGCCATCTCTTTTCTACCTCACTAAAGTAAGCTCCACAAAGGAATAAGGCTGCTGTACGGGTTCACTATTTTGCTGCTCTCTCAAACATACAGGCCAGTTCAGACAGAGGTGAGTGGACACAACACGTGTGTCTCATGGTGGAAGAAAACTCGTCTGATGAAAAACTATTTAGGAAGGTGTCACTGACCATAGGCAACCTTTGCTCTTTCTAGATCCTTAGGAATACAGGCCAGTGACTCCATAGGTAACAAGTCAAAGGTAACTGGATCTTACCCCCATTGTGCTTTTCTTTGCTCCTTTGACTGCTTTTGCTGGAATCCAGTCTGCATCGTCCATCTCTGCTCCAGACTCCCCTGACTCAGAGAACAGCTCTTCCACATACATTTCTAAGGCTCGTGCACGGGGTTTTGCTGTTGTCTGCCGACGAGTCCTTGGCTACACACACAAATTAAAAGCAGTGAGGCCCCAGAAGAAATAACAGGGAGTATACATTTTATTAAAGCACTTCAGAGCCTCATCAACACAGCCCCATTCCTCTCAGGCAGCCAGGAAAGCTGTAGGGTTAGGGAGGAGAGAGTATCAGATTGTCAGGATTAAAAATTCAACGCTATAGGTTGTCAGATCCTTGGAAATTTAATAATTTGTGTCAGTCTTGACAAAATACAAAATAAAGTTTTAAACAATTTATTCCTCCCAGCACCAAGATTTGGCTTTTTTGCAAGGTAATGTTTCAGAGCCTGGGAATACTACAGAGAAAGAGAAAACACCTGGGTTACAAAGGAGAATACAGAGTCAGGCATACTTAAATTGAGAAAACAAGTGTGGATTTTTGTTCAGGCTTTTTTTTCTGTTTTAAGATTGAAGACATTAATGTAAGATAGTTTCAGAGTATTCTGAAACCAGAAGCCTTAAGGACTGTCTGAAGTACAGATGAGGCCAACTTCAATAATTAGAGAACAAGATGCCTTGTAAAAAGCAACTTGGGAGAAAGAAACCAAGCTTATTAACAGCCACATTAACTTTTGAAGAGAACTCAGGTACAATGCAAGCACGAAAACTGGTATGCAGCACTTTACTTTGGGTGGAATGTAATCAAAAGAAGAATCTGAGGACTCTGATGCCATTTGCCGAGCGTGATTGAGCTTCTGTCCACTGGCAACTTGGAGGAGCAGCAGTTTCTGTTAAGAAGGACAAAAGTTAGCGAGGACAAAAGTTAGCAAAAAGTTTGCAAGCTACACTAATCCAAGTGCCAGGAAGCTCTTCAGACTTCTATCTGTACAGATCTCTACCTGTTTAAGATTGTTGTTTTCTTGGAGAAGTTCTTGGTTCTTCTCACAGAACTCCCTCATTTTCTTCAGCTCTTCCTCCTGTTCGTAAGACAAGATGGAATCTGTAGGCTTACGTGGAGGAGGTAGCACAGGTTTGGGACAGACTTTTTTGCTTTGATCTGTCTTTCAGCACCAGAGGGGGTTCTTTTTATTCTCCATCAGGAGATCAGCTCTCACATTTAGATCAGGAAAATCATTAGTCCTACTAGCTTGTTTTAAGTGTAACACCACAAATACAGAGAGAAGCTGGTCCTTTCAGAGTGACCATTTAATACCTAAATTTGTCCGTTTCTAAGGCTTATCTCCAAATTAGGTGCATCTATGACTGATTTTGCTTTGATACATTGCTGAATACACGCTTCGACAGAGCTTGCTACACTACTTAGTTCTTTAGGGACAAGAAAAGGTACAGCATGTAAAACGTTTATAAGATCGAGCTAAAGTTTTTCCATTGCTCAGCACAGTGGAAACATGCTCATCAAAGGACTAGTAATAGCCTGTTGAATATCCTAACTAAAGGTGCTCTGAGCATGCAAGTTTACGTGAGCTGGTCAGATTGCGACGGGCCTCAACACTGCATTTACATTTATTTAATGGAAGAAGGTATTTATGAGTCAAAAAACCACAGGCTTATTCAACCCTGTATAGCAACTGGCCCCTGCAGCCAACTGAACTCAGCAACTTTAGCTACAAATGGAAATACTCTCAATACTTCTTCACTCTAAAGCTACTATTCCAAGTAGCAAGTAATGAGCACACCCTCCCCAAGTCACATCCAGACACTCTACCTGGAACCTAAGTTGCTCTTGCAGCTGTTTCTCCTGCTGGTTTAGTGAGTCCTCCAATTCCTTCTTTGCTGCTTCTTTTTGCTGAAATTGGCTAAGCAGGTACAGAATCTAAAAGCAAGTTAATATGTTAGAGACAAACAGGCATGAATGCCTAAAGAGACACCTGGCAGCTGAGGCAAATGCCTTCATTTCAGAAAGATTCTTTTTGCCACTTCAAAGCATGATTCCACCCTGATGTACTTTAAAGCTATCAGGTGTAACATTCTCATTTAAAGCACTGCAAAATGTTACTGAATAAAACAACTTGGGTAGGACAGAAGAACAGGGAGATTCCTTGTTAGTTATCTGCAAAAGTCTAACAAATCTTCATCAGATATACAGCAACAGATTTCAGCACATTCCCTTTACCTTTATCACTAAGCCCATTCAGGAATCACAGTCCAAAGACACAGGAGCTCTCAAGATTTCCGTGACTTTATTTTACCTTTTCCTGGTGGTGTTGTTCCTGCAGCAAAAGCTGATTTTGGAAGTCAGTCTCCATCTCTGCTAGGTGGTTTTGATCTTCAGTCAGCTTCTTTTGTAAGTCTGAACAGCTGGCTTTGCACTGCTGAAAGCTACTCTCCAACTTGCTTTCTTGCACTTTTGAGGAGACCAGCTAAAAGGCAGAAGCAAGATGATTACTTGGGTCGGTGAGTTCCTGTTCCATGTTTCTTAACGCCTGTTGGGACAGACATGCGGCAGTCTGAAGGCAAAGCATTTCTGTAACTTCCAGACACCATAAGAACTGGACTGGCCATCAGCAACAAGGAGATTATGTGAGAGATTCAGAGCTAGATAGCTGACAACTGGTATGGAGGTGCAAAACAGCAGGAAGTCTTGTTAACAGTTCTAGATTAATCTCTTTTCCTGCAATACTTCCAATCTGAGTACCAGGGGGATCTCAAGAATGCTGTCCCATATTAGCTCCTTAATTGTTTTCCTTTAATTTCCAAGCACCAGGGACAGATATACGATTCTGTCATTCAGTTGCTCTTTCCTTAATCAGACATTAGCCCAATTCCTACTTCTCCCTAACTCCAGTCTCGTTAGGGCTTCTCATATCTCTACGTCCATTCCATAGCTTCCGCTCTGACCCCAGAGCGCTCCCCTTCCTTCCCTGCAGACTGCCTACTAGTTCAAGAAGTCCTTTAGGTACTTCTTTATTCTTTTTTTCCCCCTCTTCCATTTTTTAAATTTGTCCCTTCCCTTTCACTATTCCCATGCAAGTCTTGTTTTTGTAAGCATAGCTTCAGGCGGTATCTCCAGGACTGTATCTATTCCATTCCCCTCTTCTCTGTTTTTCGAATTTTTCACTCCCTAAGCTGATCTACAATACAGCATGTTTTATATCAGAAGTTGTGGGGGAAATAAAACTCATCCAGTAGAAGAGCACTTCACTTGAAGTGCTGTCAGCTTATCAGTCACTTCCTTTCATCCCTGGCTAAGCAGACATACAGCCTTTGGTTTTAGTGATTTAAATAGGATCATTCAGAATTTACCTCTCCAAGGAGATACTTCAAAGCACATTTAGCTTCTAGAATTGTTGCAATGTTGTCCCAACGCTGTTTTGCACGATCTCCATTGTCAGCATCCAAGAGTTTCTGCTGCAGATCTGCTATCTGGGCACTCCTTTGGAAGAACATATTTGAGGTTTACATGTATTTGAGGTTACAAAACAGGAGAAAAACTGGGCTAGTGACTTGGCTAAAAGTGCAGTGTTTCCCTCATACGGAGACGCTCACAAACAGAAAGAAAAAGCTGTCCTAGTGTCTGAGTAGCGTCCTCACAACCCCAGGTTCTGGAATAATTCAATCTGAGAGAACCACATAATCTTACCATTTTTACTGTTGGTGTATAAGTTACTTTATTTTCTCTTCTGTTTCACAGAAGAGTTTTAGACAGAAAAGAGCAAAAAAAACCACAAAACACAAACCACCCCAAAAATGGGGCAAGGCCATGCAAATCAGCTTTAGTGTACTGCCTCACCTGAGCCCCATCTCAGTTTCCAGGCTTTCTATCTGCTTCACTACGGAAAGGTCCGTCTCTGATGCCTGCAAATCTGCGATGGAATAGGTGCGTCTCTAAAGAATTACAACAATGGACAGAAGTGAGCAGTAGGTGAAGAAATGCACACGAGACTGGGCTTTCATTTACAGACAACATTTCAGCATAGCTATTATAAAATCCTCAAGTATCTTTCCACAGTTCAAATTACATTGCTGCTCCTCAGAGTCTTTGATTCAGGGGTGTGACCCACTTGACTTTATTTCCTTTGCCAAGATTCTCAGTTTAAACAGAATCTGTTTCTAGGCCTAAAGGTAGCAGCAAGCCTCCCAAAAGATGGTTTCAAGATGTGCTTCTTCTGTACAACCATCTTGACAGATTTTTGCAATTTAGCATGTCCACCACCCAAGCTCATTTTACACTTCCCAGCTTTGGGTGTGACCCACTCACACCCATCATATTTATTGCATTAAGAAACAAGTTATTTCAGCAAATCTGTTCTATGATATGCCAGAGGACAGTAACAACATTAAATGTTTTCTTCCAGAAAGGTAACCATCTCCATCCTTACCACCCGAGGGGAAAGGTCAGACAGGAGCAAATCAGAGTAAGTGACGATATTTGCTGAACAGCCAGAGGCGTGAGGCGAGGAAAATGGTGTTTCCTTCTCTCTTACCCGTAACTTTAGAGGTGGGTTTTCCCCAGCCTCTTTCTTCGTTTTAAGCTGATGGATCTCCTGTGCCAAGATCTTTCTGTCCTCCAGAAGGTCTGCAAGGTGCCGCCGAGCCTCTTCCGTACTAACGAGAACCTCTACTTCATTTGCAAGCCAGCTCTGGAGAAAAAAAACAACCCCCAAGCCCCAGTATAGCAGTTCGCTGCAGTCTCAATTTCAGGACTGAATCCCTCTCTGAAATGCTGTCACAGGTAAACTGAATAATCATACTGCCTCCCTCCATATATTCCCCCATGTTCCTCCCCTCTGCTCTCCAGCCATCAACCCCAGCAGCACCCACTGAGTTCACAAAGTTAAGCCTACTCATTGGTGCAATGCACAACATCTTGTCACCCACTTTTACTCGTGCAGCAACTCCTTCCATTCCCCGATTTTGACTTTCCTTCCTTTTATCTGCAGCCTCCTGCTGTTTCTGAAGAGCATCCTTTAGGCGTTTGTTAGCGGCTGCTGCCTGTAAAACAATTTGCATGATAGCTGAACAGTAGATACATTACTTAATTTGAAATGGTTGAAAATACAATGTATTCACAATGCAAGTCAGACACTGAGACAGTAAAACAGAGCATAAGGTTAATAAAACCGGAGTAATTTCAGAATTAAGTGACTAAAATGTTCAACTTTGTTTCCTTTGCCAAGATTCCCAGTTTAAACAGAATCTGTTTCTAGGCCTAAAGGTAGCAGAAAGCCTCCAAAATGATGGTTTCAAGATGTGTTTCTTCTGTACAGCCATTCTGAAAGCTTTTTGCAATCTAGGATGTTCACCACCCAAGCTCATTTTACACTTTCCAGCTTGGGTGTCTGAAATATATTTGCCACAGAAGCCTGATGTTCAAAGGGTAATTCAGCCTTTAAGGAACAGATTTAACTTGAATCTGTCTAAGGCTACAGACAGAACCACAGTATTTTTCTACAGAGAGAAAAGCACCTATTTCCATACCTTCAAACTGCTTTGAAGAAGTGTCTGCAGATTCTCTTATGACCTTCAACCACCCTTTGCAGACCTTTAGGAACTGGTTGGGAGTTTCTAGCAGATACGGGATCCTTACCTCTTCCGTTTTGCGCCGAAGTACATTGGCCTGCTTCTGGAAATCTCGCTCTAGCTTCAGGAGCTCATATTGTCTCTTGCGATCCTGCAGGGAAATAATGTTAAGGCAGACAGAAAAATCACCCCTCACATTAGTACCTATGGCCAGATTCACAATCCTTGGAACAGAATAATTAAGCTTGCAGTTCCACAATGCAATTGCTTCACCATGATTTCACTGACCATTACAAGCTTAAGACACATAGTGCCTCCAAGAACAAATGGCTGCTAGGCTTCAAGTGACTAGAAGGGCTTCAAACCTTCCATTAAAAAGGTTTAGAAGCCTAAAAGCTGTAAGAGACTACAAACCACTTAGCATCCCAAAGCAAACTTGTTACAGTAAGAATTCTTGTGAGGCTAGAACTCAACAGCTACATGTTCGCAGCTGGATTTCGTTAACAATTCTGTTTACCTGAATTGGTAGGTGGATTCAATATTCCTTTGAAAGTCTGAATACCTCCCATTCTGTGGCCAAGCCCTAGAACTTTAAATGCTTAAAAATATTAAATATCTTTGCCTTCTGCTTTAGAGCTGAATCACGACAACTGTGTTGACAGCTTTAAGATCTCCAGACACAAGTGGGTCCATTTATGACAACTGGTGAAAGGTGGCAACCATATGAACTAACATTATCTTCAAAGAATTCCCCAGATGTTTTTCAGATGCTCGATAGCTAAACAAAGCCTTGCAGCAAACACTTTAATGATTTGGTTCACTCTTGGGAAGGGAACTACAGTCTGGGGTCTGACTGTTTGCTCACCAGTTCTTTTAGCTGGATCACTTCCTTGTCCTTCTGTTGTTTCCACTGCCTGAATTTCTCAGCATCCTCTTTCATTTGGCGCATCAGCTGTACCCTTTGGTTTTTCATTTCCTGAAAAATAGAAGGGCTGGAATTTTCCAGCACTTGCATCCTGAGTAGTTTCAAACTACATTCCCTTAGCGTGTCTGCCAGGGGTGGGAAGTGGCAGATCGGAAATACTACCATGTGCTGCCCACCCAGAATACTTACCTAAGGACACTCACAAAGTGCTAAACTGAGAATTAATTTTTTAAGGCATAAAGGGAAGGCTAACACATGCACAGTATATAAAAGGAAATCAAAGTGAAGTGATTTGACTGAGGCGATAAATTATAATTATCAGAATAGCCAGAAGACGCTTAAGACTTCTTTTATTCCTCCAAGTCTCAGTAGCCATCTGCCTATTGTATTACATCAGCAACTGTGGTCACATGACCAAAGAAATCTTGCAAAAAAACCCCAGTATTCTGTCTAACAAAACAGAAAGTGAGTGCCTTCTGTCCGGAAGCTGCTTTATCTACACTAGAGCAAGCCTGAGAACTGCATGCTAAGGTTAGTTACCCTGATCTCTTGGTTCAGCTTGCAGACAGTACGTTCTGTAGATTCCTTCAGCTTTAAGAGCTTTGACTGCTCATTCAGCTTTTTCTTCAGCTCATTAATTTGTCCTTCCAACTCTTGCAGTCTTTTCCGACGCCGTTCACTAAGTCTGCGAAGAAGCCACACTTTACAAACAGCCCCCCCCACAACTGTTACTCTCAAACAGATACTCTCCAACTTTAGAGACACCTTATGAAAAATGAAGCAATTATCTTTCCCACTGATGAAAACCCTCTATCAGGCTTTTATGCAGTTCATACAACTCACATGCCGTGTTAAAGAGATGCATCTGCATTAAAATAAAGAGCTTTTACAAGTACCAGAATCATAGAACAATTAGGGTTGGAAAGGACCTTAAGATCACCTAGTTCCAACCCCATTGCCATGGGCAGGGACACCTCACACTAAACCATGCCACCCAAGGCTCTGTCCAACCCGGCCTTGAACCTGCCAGGGATGAAGTACAAGACACTGAATATTCACAGGCACATTAACACAATTTTCAGCACTATAAGCTACACAGCTCTCATAGCACTCTTACTTGGCTTGGTTGACATCCTTCTTTGCCATATGCAGAGCAAGGATCAACTCCTCCTTTTCTTTTTGCAAACTGCTGACCTCAAATTCCAGATCCTTGATATTAGTCTAGAAAGAACAAGAAAAGTAAGCCTCCAAATAAAAATCTTGAAACCATACTCCCGAGGCAAAGCTTTATGATTGGAGGCCTTAAGAAACCATGTTCTTTTCCAACAGGCTGTAAACCACTTCTTCTAAAAGCAGTACGAGTGTGAAAATGAGCAGTCTGACATACCCTGAGCCTAGTCAGTCTGCAGAACCACCATGACAAACTCAAAGTTATGACTGAACAATTTCAGAGACAGGAGATCCCAGCACAGCTAGTGAACAGATCACCTCGCTGTTACTGCAAGAGTTAACAATGAAGTACTTGCATTTTGCTTGGTGTGGCCAAGCAAACATCCAAGTAAAAAGCAGAGAAGACCATTTCACTTAGAATATGGGGTGGCTAATAGCTTACTTTAGGGAAAAGACTGCCTTCTGGAGGTAGAGCTGTTTGTAGGTAGCTGGGCACGATGATCCCCCCCCATTTTCTGCCGACACCTAATGTTAATTCCGCACTATGCCCAAGAGGGCTGTGACCCAGCTTAAGGAAAGAGACCCAATAAGAACACACTCATGAAAGAACAGATCGTCTCCCCCCATCACTTCTTAGCATGGAATGACTGCATTCATTGGGGAAAAATAAACTGAACATATCCTTACCAGAACTATTTCAAGAGGGATTACCTGGTATTGGGACTGAATGGGCTCCAGCTGACTATCATTCTGTGTCATTTTTTTGGCAAGTGCCTCTTTCAGAGCCAGGACTTTATCCAATTCAAGCAGCTCTTTGGACATCTGTGCTTGACGGAGGGCATGTTGAGTGGTGAAGTCACCTGAAGATCTCTTGGTATTGTGGCCCATTCCTGCTTCCTGAAGGAGACATAGCAATAAGCAGGAGAAGCCAATCCAATCCACCTACGTGATCACAGGTTCTGCAGAACACTTCAAATTCATTTTTTTTTTTTTACATAAAAAAATTAAGATACTTTAAAATAAGAACAAGTTATTCATCTTTAACATATTGAGCAAATAAGAGTCTAGAAAGGCAGCACATACAAAAGTGACACATTATTTCACAAACATCTGGATTAGAAAACTAGGGTAAGGACACAGATAGGAGAGATGAGGGGATAAAAACATGCTCCTGGTAAGGTCTCCACTGCTGGACTCCCCTCACTTACAGCTGCAGCATCCTGTCCAGAGTTTGCCACCTCTGCAGCAGCTTCTGCTCTGGAAGCACTTTCAATCTGTATAGGACAAAGAGAAAACAATTTTTGTTAAGAGTGAAGATGAAGTAAAAGGACACTAACAAGAGTCTGTTAGCCTGTTATGACAAAGCATAGTGTTATTCCCCTCTGTCCAGAAAGCTATCCCTGGAAAAAGGATGACATTGCCTTCCTCCTCTAGCAAAGTGAGGATAATCCTCCTAGACTAACCGGCCAAGCCATTCTTTCAAGTCTTCCCTCAACTCCAGCATCCAGCTCCTCACAGGAGTAAGGAGTCAGGGAACAGGGGGAACATCTAGCAAGGGAGAACAGAGAAGATCCTCAATTAGACAAAGACCAGGCAGCTTCCATTTAACAATTTCAGGTCCCTACAATTTCTGATGCTCATTCAAACTAGCAAGCTCATAACTCTCCTTCCAACTTTTGGATTGCAAATCCGTGCTAATCTCCCACTGTCAGATCCTTTTATGCAGTCTCTTCCTTCCCCCCTCACCACTATGTGCAGCCACTCAAGCACAAGTGGCCTTTCTGCAGCATTAAAAGTACAGCAGGACAGCTCGTCTTGAAGCGGGTATCAAGTCATTTAATACTTTCATTCCTGGACTCCTTAAAGAAGGTTTCTGCAGAGCAGAATCCACCGCTCACCAGATGAGTGGAAGAACCCTCAGTTTTGCTAGTAAACTCCCTTAGCAAACTCTTCTCTCCCAGGATTCAGTCTTACCTGCAGCTGAGCCAAAACTTGCTGCATATTGCGAATCACCTCAACATTTTCTTTTAGGTCCTCATCCTCTACACTCTCAACCAGCTTCTGTAGATCAAGCTTGCACCTGCAATGCAGACATGGGAATAAGTCCATGAGCATTACATGGCATGTTTGTGTCACACACACCAACAAGAAACAACTTTCCCCACTGAACACACAAATGAGCCCTAGATGAACAAATACAAATTGAGTGTATCCACTTTATCCCAACAGAAATCTTAAATGCTGAAAGGCATTTTCTCAGCATAAGTAGGGTGTGGAAACAGACTTACACATCATGTTGCTGAAGTTGCTCTAGTTTGGCATTCATCTTCTCATTTTCTTGTTCTGCCTAGGAGAAGTCAGAATTATACTGAATTGTAGGAATAGCAAGTTAAGAAGTCAGAAAATAGCTAATTTATTTGTAGCAAAAGATATGTTGTCAGCTGATGGCAAATCAATGCACTGAAAGATCTTGCATTATCATTGCTTAGAGTTTGTTTAGACTTATTGTCTGTTTTCACAGGAAAAACACACTGCAGTGAATCAAAAAGCAGAATGAGGTGGGGAAGAGAGAACACATGTGCAAGTGCTGGTATTTAAAATATTAAGAGATCAGAAAAGCTGAAATATTCAGGTCTTTCACCCACTGAAGTCAACAGATCTCTAGGCTCTGAGTGGCTCTGGAAGACTTTTGGTTCTGACTGACAGCTACAGATTTTAAATGAATGCGAAAGGAACATTACAGAGAGAGATTCCTAGTATGCCATTAACACAGGAGCTGCTGTGGATTAGTCTTTGGCTAAAAGGGGAAGTCCTGCAACTTGAAAGTTTTTCTTGGGTAAGTGAACCTTACCAGAATGAGCCTTTCCAACATCTGTGCTGTCTGGCCAGCAGCCTCACTCAGCCCTTGGCTCAGCTTTTGATTCTCCTCCATTAGTGATTGGTTCCTCTCCATCAGGGACTGGAGATTCTCAGAAGGTCCCATGCTACTGAAATATTAAAGACCAGTTTGCTTGTGAACATGACTTTGCTAGAGGTTTGTAATAGCACTGAAATCTCCTTCAAGTTTCCTGAATAACTTGAAATATAGGTCATAGCAGAGAAACAGAAATCACTGGAGGAAGTCTAATTAAAAAAAACCATAGATGTAACACAGCATTCCAAAAGTAGACATTTGAAAGAGAGGAAAACAGCTTTTTGAAACAGGAATGCAGTTTGATCAGTCTTTAAACTGAATGTACTTGGGTTTTGGAACATCCTCAGAAGACAACAAACACCCACACGATCCCACTCTTTCCTCCATTTTGTGCTTTTAAGAACAATGGAGATGGAGGTGCCCTACAATTAGAGGTAGAGGGAAGAGGAAGAAAAGAGGGGTGGATGGTTCTGAGAAACAGATAGTTCGGAGACATTGCCTAGCTCCTCATATTTCCTACAATTGGTTTTTGCAGTCTTAAGGGGATTCCTACAAAACTACATGACCCACACATGCATGGAATTTCAGTAAACGTGAAAGAGAAGGAAAAAAGGTGGTCCAGAACCTACTAGAACACAACTGTTTGCTTTTCCCTCACTCTACAGCACTGCCTAGAGCAAAGGAGATCTAGAGCCTTTGCTAGTGTGTGATGGCCATCAGAACACTGAGCACTAATACACAAATCTTACTTGATAGACACTGGGAGGATCCCTCCATGGGCCTGCAGTAGTAACACCTGCAGTTGTTGAACCTAGAAAGACAAGCAATTATTACTTGTAAAGCTCTCCCATACAGAAACTACATAGTTGAAGGAGCACTGTTAAGAACCTCTGTCTTAATACAAGTCACATACTTCACAACTGTCCTTTTACAGGCAATGGCCTGTGGGAAGGAATCATGTTGAGAAGTATTTTAAGTAATTTACTCCTTAAAAGAAGAGCTACTTTATCTTCATCAGGAATGCTCAGATCAGAGCATGGTAAGTCACCCACAGACAGCTGACACGCTGTTCTGTGTGCAGTGTCAGGGACCTAGCTGATTTAAAGCACAGGTCTCCCACTTTGCTGAACCAATGCTCTGTTGCTACTGTTTGTATGAAATAATCAGAGCATTTGCAGTCCTAAACTGCCCCAATATGTAATCTGAATTTATAGTATGCTAATAAACATTCATTCAGCTTTGGTGACCAGTCCTATGCAGTAAGCAAAACAACTCCCTTGATCCATTGTGGAACCAGAATACCGAGGTTTTCTCTGGAGAGATAGCATGAAAGACTATCATATACATAGTGTTAAGTAAGCATAGCAAGCCTAGTTAACTCTTATTGGTAGACAAGCCCTTGGGCACTTCTGGCTTCAAGTTTAGCCAGTTCCAGTTTATGCAGCTTATTTCCCTCTGTAGCTGACCACATAGGAACACTCCCCACTTTCTGCTCTGTGCTGGACATAGGCAGGTGATGTCAGCAAGGCAACCACCACTGCATTTCTCATTTCACCTGTAGCCTAACGGGCAGGCAATGATTTGTTCAGTGGAAGGGAAATATAAATGACACTAATGCTATCATTTTTTTGTTGCATTAAATACTTGCTGTAGAATTACCAGAAATATTCATGTATATGGCACTTATATACCCATCTCAAGAGACAGAGAATCACGTACTAAATAATTTTTGCTTATTTTGTATAGCTAGGAATCCTCCATCTTTGCTTACTCTTTAATGACCTTAGAACCAAAAGGACAGATCTACTCTTCTCACAAGAAGCAGCACACAGTACCTGCTGCTTTAATTGCTGTAGCTCAGCTGCTTGAGGATCCCGGTTGACAATTGGTTTATTTTTTATTTTCCTGGCTCTGTCAGCATAACGCAGAGTGTTCAGGGTTTCTTCTAGGTTGGAATCCGCTGGGCTTACACAGGCAATCATGAGAGTGTGGCTGTTTCCACCCAGAGAATCTGAGAAGGAAAATACAGCATAATCAGTTTATTTTGTAAGACCAAGTCCCAAAGTTATGTCTCATTCCTAAGCCCCAAATATTTCACATCAGAAGTCCCAGTAATATTGTTGTCCTGTTAAGTAATTTCTGTAATTGCTGCAATTTCTGTATGCTATTTCTGGCATAATTCTTTCAGGTTTCTTCCTCCCTTCTCCCACACAATAATACTCAAGACCTCCATGGATATCCAGACATCAGAATTCACACTACCTTCAGATTTAAAGAATTATTGGCCAAGAATATATTCAACTTGACCAGCTATATGGCATTTTATCCTTTTGTTTTATACTAACACATATTGCCTACTTAAAACTTAAGATCAGAAAAAACCAAAAAAGGGTCCCCTAATAAGCTCTGTCCAATCCAGCTTCTTTTTATAAGGTACTTCCCAACAGGGAAAACACTGAAAAGCCTAACTGTTTGTGCCAAATTATTTAACTGCAAGAAAAAAACTCCAGTAAATTGCATTACTATATAGTTATGCCTATATTAAAGTTTAATTTAGGTAAACAGCATTAAAAAACAGTCACAGCTGTTGAAAAATAAGCACCACAAGGACCAGATACTCAGACTAAGAAAACAAAACATGATGCACACAGTGAAGGCTCAGACAGCTTGAGCTCCATTCTGGTTGCAATATTCTCCAGTAAGTAGCTATAATTAGGTTATAATAATAGATCTCTGCTTCCAGACATAGCTTCTCATCTTTCTTCTCCCCACCAAAAAACTAAACACAGTTTGTCTAGTTTCCTTCTATAGGAAATGCAAAACAAGGTGGACTCAAATGTGTCCATCTCAACATATTCACAACTTGAAAATCAGAGTACAGAACAGGCCCAGCTTCAGCAAGAAGTGGAACTAAACCAACAGATGCAACCCCTCTGTCAACAGCAGCCACTGCTTTCAGCTGTGGGGTTTTATGGCTGTTGAGGTTTTTTTGCTACTTTGTTACTTAAAGTACATATGAAGATTTATCATCATCTGTCTGTTACCTTGCAGCAATCTTGTTAACTTGGAGTCTCTGTAGGGGACAAAACCCCCCTTTTTATTTTCATCACCAAGTGCACTAATTACATTCCCCAGGCAGAGGAGACCTCTGTTTATGTTGATACCTGCAAACAAATAGATGGCAGTGAGCAGAGATATCTCAGTAACTGCAAACTGTTCATTTCCTGTGCTTATTTAAAAAAAAAAAAAAAAAATACATCAAGAAGGTTTGAAAAAGCACATTGAAAGTGTTAATTAAAAGAACTGCTTTGCTTTTTTATGAACTCAGAAGTGGTAAGAAACCCAAGCTATACCAGTCCTTTTCCCACACACCTTCTTTTAGCCTGTCTCCCTCAGCCTTGGTCTTCTTTTGTCTCTCAGAGCCAGCAAGATCAACCAGATGTAGCTTGGAGTGAAAACTGCTGTTCCTATAGCAGAAATAAACTACTTTACTCTCTCAAGTAAACATACAGTTAGTAAAGAAGCTGTCCAGTAGTTGCTATAGTGGAGCTACTGGCTGAAAAACATCCTTCATATCAGAGACAGCCAAGTAAAGGAGCTGCCTCAAGCTCAGCTTTGTTCATCCAAGACCAAGAAAGAATGACAGGACTATGAAATGCTGATTAAGTCTGACTCCCAACAACTGCTAGGACTGGCATGTGTGATCACACTTACTTATCACTTTTCTTCTTTTGGTCAATGCAAATGGTAAAGATGGCATGGGACCGTGAGGACTGGGAATTCATTGCTGTGGAAGCCACTGTCCTGGAATTGTTCCCTTGCTCTAGGCAGAATACCATCTCTTGGGCGCAGGTGACATTTCTTTCTGTTAACCCTACAATCTGTGTCCAGAAAGAAAGCATTATTTATTGTCGTGGTTTAAGCCATAAATCAGCCACGCAGTTTGTTCACTCACTTCCCCCTTTTTCTTCCCTCTGCTCCAGGA
>JANRGW010052492.1:0-18485 GCA_024733675.1 Psilopsiagon aymara
CACTGTCCTGAGGATCTCGAATTTGACCATCTCATGATCGCTGCAATCAAGGCTGCCCTGGAGCATCACATTTCCAAACAGCCCTTCCCTGTTGGTGAGCACAAGGTCAAGCATGGCACCTCTCCTTGTCAGCTCCTCTACTACTTGCAGAAGGAAGTTGTCTTCCACACAGTCGAGGAACTTCCTGGATTACTTGTGCCGGGCCGTACTGTCCCTCCAACAGATATCAGGGTGTTTGAAGTACCCCATGACAACAAGGGCCTGCATGTGTGAGTCTGTTCCTATCTGCCTATAGAGTCCTTCAAATAGGCTAATACAACTTACTGTTAGGATTCCACACTGGATACTGGCTCACAAACCCAGTGTTCAACAGAACGTTACAGTGTGATTACAGATTCCTAAATGTTATCTTTTATTTTGAATGGTAGATGCCCCACTTTAAGGAAAAGTCAAAGATCAGGGGTTTGTTTGGTACAATTTTTATCATGTTTAGAATTTGTTAGGTTTCCCTACCCTCCCCACAACTTACTCACACTAGTGAATGAGGCTGACATGAGTCTGAAGAATTCTGTAGCTGTAGAAGTTCAGTTATGTGATTATATTTCCTAGTAAAACTATGGGCTCAGAACACTTTCCCAGTGCGCTGACATGAACTTTTCCCCAGAAATTCAACAGAAGGCTTAAAAATATTTCCCTAGCACATTAAATAGACCATATAAAAAAATTATTACCTTGAGGAACCTGCAAATCTGAGAGTTGGATGAGGAAACAATGAACTACTTCCTCTCATTTCTACAATGGATGAGAAGGAAAACAGATCCATATGGTACATATGTGTAGCAGAGCTTATTTTAGTTAATCCCAGAACAGGACATTTTTGTCTGTCCACCTGTGAATTTCTACTATTGATAACACTTACTAAGCACATAAAACCAAGGTTCTTCATGGCTGTAATTTATACGGTATCTGCTACACATTAGAAAGCCATCAGTGTTCAAGACTGAACCTCCAGGAAAGAGTGATGTTTAATAAATTATATTGCCATGAGAAAATGTTTCTTTCTCTTTAAATAAACAATGCTGCAACTTTTAAACTTTAAGGATTTTATGCTCTGAACTTGGTCAGTGAAACCATTAAAATAATACCATATGTTGGACACATCTTTAAAACAGATTTGCCTAGTTTGCTGTAGGTGGTGGGAAAACACCCTGTCAACCCTCTCACAATCTCTACTGTCTCCCAGCTGCACACAGAAATGTAAGAAAATACTAATTTTCCTTCATGTACATAAGAGAAGGAAATTTGCTTTCAATCAATGAAATGCAATTGAGTGCATAAAGGAACTAAAAATGTTTGCAGCACCTGCTCAAACTACTGTAGAAGGTGAAAAATGTGTATTATCTAAACATACAAAAATAACAATGGAAATATTTATGAGTAGAAACACATGAGCAATCTCTGGGGTGACATACCTACTTAACAGATTCAGAACACAGGATTCCTTGACCAAGCTATTTTAAGACTACTGCCATACACTAGTAGTTACCATAATTGCTACTATAAGCCTGATTGGACAAATGACCAGATTCAACGCACTTAAGAGAAACATACAGAAATACATTCAAACAGTACTTAGGCATATGAATACCTCATACAATGAAATACCCTTATGTAATCTTACATATGAGGCCCTGATGTTGCAAACTTTTAGATGCAGGCAAAAGTGACCACAGTAGGGCTTCTCCCACCATTAAAGTCAGATAGAAGTCAGATATGACAAGAAATCTCATTGATTTTTTAAATTCTTCAAAATAAAAGTTTTTGCAAACACTTGTTGAACTTGTAGAAAGAGTCTTCCTTATGGCTTAATATCAGATGCATGGTAAATGCTGATGAAATGTAAGTACAAAGTCACATTTTTTTAATACTGATCTTTACTTCTCACTGTTGAGGAGTAACATTCCACTGTACACCTGTCAACATGCACTGCCTATGACTGTTCTTTCCAAGATCATAGGATTTTATAATGCTGACAGGAAAGCCACAGGACATTGTGAAGTTACTAAAATTCACTTCTATTTACAAGCATTGAAACAAAGTACACCCTGCCATTTCTGGTTCCTTCTTATAAGGAAACCTCTACTAAAATGCAAAGTGTGTGAATATGTCCTGCTTCTCCTTCTAACTAAAAAACAGAAAACCAACAAGAAAACAAATGCCAAAAACCCCAAACAAAACTCCAAACCTAAATCACCTACCTAAATCTTTATCACCTAAGTAGGTATCACCTAACACCTTTCATCCTTCTCTTTTTTGATGATTGAAGAGTATTAAAGAGACTTCTTAAAAATTAAGAAAGCAAAGATCAGATCCACTACTAAAATAAACAACAATGCAATTAAATCTGGTACCTGTACATGAAATGAAAAATGTATAAATTTGAATTAATACAAGATTAAAACAGAGAATTATTTTGCAGACTGCTTTTAATGATTTGTAGACTACAGGCTCAGCAACACTGGTTTAGACTGGGCTGTTTTCAAATAAACCTGACTTCCCATGTGTTATGCCAGACAGGATCAATTCATATTTTCCACTTGGTAAAATATTTTGAAGTGGCTGTGAGAATGAAAAAAAAACCCACAAAAAAACAAACAGCAAGAAATTACTTGAGAAGGACACAAATCACAGATGCTGATCATCCCTAATTTGTTCAAAATACTTTAATGTTATCTCTATTGATACTCATCATCTTAAGTCGCACTATATTTCTGAGAATGCTATTATAATTGTTTAGCAAATGGAGCCATGCAAGTGATTCTGTGCTCTATGCCTTCCTGAGCAAGATCTGATTCTACCCAGCATGGAAATCATGAGTGTCTGCAAAATCTTTAAAAGGTATTGGGTTAGCATTTGGTTCTAGAAAGTGTTCGTATAGCTCTGACACGCACTAGATTCCAGTCTCCACAAGGTAGTCACAAAGCAGAAGACTAATTACAGTGTAACTAAGGGCAAAATTCATCAGTTCAACTCCTCTGATATGGAGGAAGGAACTAGAAATATACAACAGCACCTAAATAAAGGATTTGTAAGTGACTGTGACTGCTTTCTAGCCAGGCTTGTCAGATCCTGAGTCCTCATAGACAGCAGAAGTCCTTAATAGGGTTGGTTTGCTTGGGTTTTGGTTTTAATCTTGTTTCAAGTACCCAAGTCAGTCATAAGCACCATCACATGCTGCTTTAATATTGCTACCAATGACTTGGCAGAGATTACACAGGGCTTCTGTGGAGCTTCATAACCACAAATTACCATCTTTCCAGGAAAGTGCTTGAAGACTATCAATCAGACTGCTTCCTGAAAAGCAGGATTGGGCGATAGACTGAGTACCAAAGATCTGCTTCATTTTTCAGTACATATACACATTCCAAAATTAATCCAGGCTAACCATGTTTGGTTAAAAGCAGTATAACTACTATTCCATTGTCACGGGTGACGTCCAAATATCCAAAGTGATTCTTCTTTAATAAGAGATTCACCATGAGAACAATTTCCTTGCCTCTAAGAAGAAATACAATGGTTGGTTAATAATACACATCACAGAGAATCACTATTTGAGACTGGGAAGTGAAAAACAGTACTATATACAAACCTAAAACTACAGGTAACATAAGGAATCAGATCATATTTATTCAATTTAGATATCAAGGAGACTGTATTATATCATGATTATCTGAAGGTTCTTGTGAATTTGTGATACTACATCCCACTAGCTATCTCTAAAGCAAAGTGTGCTGTAACAACACACTGGAGTTTGGTACATACTGCACAAGCATGAGAAATATCTTAGTTTTGAGGAACACTTGATATAAGTCTTGTTTCCAGTTTTCATTTTAAAGAAACTTTAATTTTAAGATGTGACAGGATGAAACAGTATATTCTTGAACGCATAGGCAAAGATGATATTCACATGAAACACAGCTACCTTTCTAAAATCATCATTGAAAATTAAAGTTGATGGATTCATACAAAGAAATTCAACATGAAAAACCAGCCAGTAGTGAATCTGTGATAAATTTAGCGTTAAGTCTAAGCATATATGCCTTAAAATAAATAATTTAGCATTAAGGTTCTGGAAACAGAAAATTAGTTTACTACTATTCAGGCAGGCATTTTTGAGACCACACTTACTACTGGACTTCTCCTGCAGCACTAAGAGGATTGTAGCTTTTGCTGATATTTTTTACAGACAGACACATTTTACTGGAAACCTCAGTTTGGAATTTGAAGCCAAACTACTGCAGCAAAATTCAGGACAGCTGCTGGAGAGGCACTTCATAAAGCTGCAGCTGCAACAATATCATCAAAGACAAGACCTCCTTGTTTCAAAACATACACAGATTGAGTACCCATGGCTCTCAGCAGGTCATCACTCACAACACCATAAGCAGAAGATTCTAAAGAAGTCCCCAGAAAAACATGATAATCTGCTGGCTTTATGTTCTACACAATTCCAAATTACTGCCAGCCAGAACAACATGAGCATAGTATATTCCCCAAAGTAGCTTGCTTTGGTTACTAGATTAGCTATTCTACTTTTTTTCCAGATGCAGGTTTGCATGAAGCCTTTGTAGTGAAATAACAACACCAAGGAGAAAACCACCACAAATAAAATAGTAGTTTTTTGCTTTTAGTAATATCTTACTTTATATTATTAAAAAAAAAAAAAAAAAAAAAAAAGACAAGAAGTTGTTGCTAAGGGGTGGCGGGGGAGGCGAGGGAAAACCACACTTGACAAATTATAAGAGTCAGTAGTCTGCACCCAAGGCAGAAAAGAACTTATGTACATATTAACTGCATATAAAAAAGTAATTGAACCATCTTGCTAAATTTCCAGCTCATAGGTAAAGGCTGCTCAGTCTTTTTATCATTCATGATAATTTGAATATGAAAAGTAAACAGGAGATCACATTGTGTTGCTTCATCTATCTACTCTTACTATTACTGTAGGTAAGAAAATTTGCTTCTTTACATGCTTCTGTAGCTTCACAGACAGCTTGATTAAGTCTCAAACTTTGATTCCACTGGCTTTGCTGCAGGAATCCAATTGCAGGACATAATCACAAGAACAATTCATCAGAACACATCTGGTAAGCGCAACTGTCCCATTTACCTTTCTAAATCAAAATTCAGTGGAAAGATAAAACAAGAAAACCAAAAAGACATACCTGTTAAATAGAGCAAAGAAGCTACAAGATTTGTATAAAAACAGCTTGAAAAATTCTGCACATAACCAACTCTGAAAAGTTTCAAATAATTCCCCAGCTAAAAGAAAACAACAAAACCGCAAGCAGATAAAACAGAATAAACCATCCTTAGACACAAATTTATCTACTCATTTGTGCAGTGAACAAAAGAAAAAATTAATACCCTATCATAACTGAACAGCCAAGAGAATCCGTTGAGTAACGGGACTTTGTGGTGTCCCTGCAGTTACTCTAGGTTTACCCTATTCTTGTACATGGACAGATAAATTCTACAGACCACAACTTGGTTTTCATTTTTAATTAAGATGCTGCAAGTTCTGGATCTTCACAACACAGATTTGCAGACCGCAAGAGTGCCCTTACTTGTCATAGAAACACAATGGAAAAAAGAGTTCTGTGTTCTGTCCTTTTCTCTTTGGGGCTCAAGTTCTATTGCAACTAAAATGGTATCACAGAAATCTAGGGATGGAAAAGGCCTTTTCCCAGCTTCTGATCTTTGCACTGAGGGCTCACAATAATGTCAGAGTGAAACAATTGCCTCTTCTCTCTTGCAATTTGACAGCCTTGCACGTGCATGCCAAAATGCCTTTACTGAGCATATCCATCATTAACTTTCCAAGACTCTTTAGGATCACCTTGGTGCCAAGAGAATAGTACAGCAGGGACTTACAAAAAGAGCCAAAAAGTTGGCCTATGACTAAGAAAATAAAATTGCAGATGATTGCTTAGCTTTAATTAATCCAAGTTGTTCATATTGAACTGATTAAATTTTGCATGTAGTACACAGTAATGTGGATTACACCAACTTAAAAATTTATAACTGCTGCTGTGTTACCAAAATACCTAATTATACATTTTCTAAAATTCTCAATTAGGAAATGACAGTGAAATACAAATCATAGGAATACAAATTTGGTTATTAGCATACAGATGAATTTCAAAGAAAAAGACTGAAAATGAATAAACTTTTTATTTTAACGGGAATGACAAAATCATCTTCAATTACTCCTGAAAGCATTCCCTTCTTCAGTCTAATAGAATAATATATGTTTAACCTTCAAAGTCCAGCTGACTTAACTTTCTCACTAGGATAGTAAGATAAGGCTATTCATGTTCATTCACACACAAGGATCCATAATTTGGTCTGGTTTGTTGTTGCTTTGTTATTTTTTATTTCCTTTTAGTTAATCTAACGAAAATGCCTGTGAGCAAGAGTCACAAGTTGCATTAAAAATGAGCCACTCCACACATGTAATTAAGAACTTTGACTTTTTTTCTCTATTTAATCTTAAAACAGATTTTGTGAAAGTTCTAGAGAATGCAAAATGACCAATCTCAAGACAAATGATCTGTTTAGAATTCTCAGATTTCCAGAAATACAGTATAAAACATTGTTTAATTGTAACACTGAAGGATGAGTCAGAAATAATCCAGGAGAGCCTCACTTACGGGGGACAGGAGGTGCCTAAGGATGCATCACTTCCTCCTGTCAAACAAAGGCTTCCTAATGGACAATAGAAAGAAATATGCAAGTCTTCTGTTTTCTTATCAAATACTTGCAGAACAGAGGGATGCTGGATGACAGATGTTGCATTTCCCTGGCCTTCAGGTGCAGCTTCATCACCTCATGATGTGAAAAACACCACCAGTATCCACTGTTGGATACATCTGGGTGACATTAGTACAGTGTACACTGCAAATCTTTATTAATGTGCACCGTCTATATCCACAGAGCAAGTTGAATGATTATGTGATTGCAGACCAAATCCAAAGTCAATATACCTGTTACAGTAACTATAAGATGCACACTGGATTAAAACTACAATACATCTAAATCACAAGAGTAGTTTTGAAATAGTGTACTAACCACTCAGCTCACTGTTGAACATTATAACTCATCCTGTTATTTTTTTTTCCCTTTTGGCTTTGATAGCATGATATTTTCTCAGCAATAACACCACTTGATTTCAGTTTCAGCTGGAATCTCACCTGACTAATCTTGGTCTTTGTAGATTTACACTTTGAGGCACAAAAGGATACATGAAACAGTTTAAAGCAAAGAAATTCAAACTCTGGCAATTTTACTCTAAAGTAACTGCAAAAATCATACAACAGATTACACATATAGTTTCAATTAAATTGCTTTCAGCAGCATAAATGGTTACTCAAAGAGTTTGAAAACTATAATTTTGGGTAGTTAACAATTTTTCTTCGGATTTTAATGAACTTAAGTAATTGACAGAGTACTTCTTCCCCTCTGCCCAACCCCCCCTTGCAGTTTTAAAACCTATAATTATAAAGACTATAATTTCCAGGAAATTAAAAATTCCCTTAAATGCATGATGTTTCAGTATTGAAAAGTGGCAGAAAAATGCCATAGAGCCCTCTCATGGAAAATCTATAAGGATCTATAGATTGGAATACTGTATTCCTCCATCAGAATCTACAATTTAACTTTAATATTTAGAAACAATACTTTCAAGGCTTATAAAGACTTAAAGCTCAGGAAAAAATGTTCAGCTTACTTCTATATCACATGCAGAACACTATTCCAGTATGCCTTATTCACAGAAGAGAAAAAGAAAAGCCAGGTGCACCAACTCATCTTACACTACAACTTTACATAAATCCCTTACTTAATCCATTGGATTTATACTGCTCTTTGAGTTGGGTAAAGGAGCAGTGTGAAAATGCTCCTAAAGCCTCAATGTAAATGTTTCCTTAATCCTATTAAAGCCACAAAACAGGCCCAGCTGAAGGAGCAGGAAACTGAGCTAAGGAACTCTGAGTGACCCCATCATTACTGTCTCTCTTGGCACTGACCTGTTGGTCATGAGTTCATCCTAGGCATGGCATCAGGCTGATTCAGGACACCAATATGTGGACCACTATATCACGTACGTACATACCAGATTGTGATGTGTTTTCTACTGACGTGAAGTTTTGCATTGTAATATAAAGCTGAATTATTAAAAGAGTTGATAAAGAAAGAGAAGACAGGATTAAATGTTTTTCAACATGACTCTGTTGCATGACACAGAACTTTATGTTCCCCAAACATGACATTAAATTCAGCCAAAAATGATATGGCTTTATTGCTTTTCTTTTAGAGTCAGAAGAAGGGGAAAAAGTTAAAAGAAAAAATACTCAAGGTGACACCACATGTTAAAAACTGGGAAACTGGTCTGTTGAAATGTGTTGGTGGTAACATTTAGGGTTTGGACTCTCATTAATGTGGCCCCAGGGAAAATATAAACACTCTTTCTGAAATTAAATCTTCAGTTTGCCCACCGCAGTCTTGTTTTCAGCTTCAGCTGCTGGCACGTCAGCCTGCAATTGAGGCCTTGCATCAAATGCCAAGCCAAACATTCAGGAACAAGAATGGTAATGACACCCTATTTTGTTTTAAGTCATATTAAAATATAGCAAATACTAAAAAAAAAAAAAAAAAAAAATCACTTATTTGGATTAATAACTTAAAAGAAACTGATTTTCATAACCTCTCCCAATTGCACTTGCCTTCAAATAATAAACCTTCAGAGGAAAGCTGTGCTCCATGCTTCAAATCAAGCACACTTGCAAAACAGTAACTTGTATCAAAATTCTGACTGTAACTGGCCAACTCTGAAGGGCATAAGTTTTACCTTCAAGAATTAAAAAAAAAAAAATTCTCTGAGTTTGATGAGCGATTTTGCAAGTGACTTAACATAAACGGATCAATAAATGACAGCAACAATCTGTAACACAAGTCAGGGTCCTTCCTATTCACACTAACAATATACACATCGTGACAGTAGAGAAGGCTCCTGCTGAAGTCTCAGAAAAGAGAGACGGGAAAAACTAATAGCTGGAACAGCACATTCTCAACTTGGATGCAGTGGATGCAGGAAAAAAAGAAGGTGGGAACACTAGAGAGAATTTAAACAGATGCTGGTACACAATGCTGCAGTAACAGTGTTATGATTTGGAGGTGCTTACTGATAATAACATTGTTTTCAAAATACTTTTTTTGCAATCACAGTCAGTTTCAGCTACTATGCAGGCATCTTATTTCTTTTCTACTATACTGAAACTGGGAAAACGTATGACTTGTACTTTAAGGTACAGCCCAAGATGAACTGACCCTCTATAAATGGGTATTACTAGGATAAGTTCTAGCATTTTCCAAATATTCCAAGTATTTGTCAGAAAAGAGCAAAATTATTTCCAGTTCTTCTAGTTACATGGTAAATAGCTATGCTGACTATCCTGGCTTATACCAAGACTTTGTAGGGGTAACCTCCCACACATCCCACTAGTTGGACGAAACTGCTGAGAAAACACCTGGTCAGGGAAGCAAGAAATGGGCTGGAATTCTAGTTTCCTAAATTACTTCTCTCCTAAATTACTCCTAATTCTAGTCTAATAATTTACCTAACACCTGGTCAGGGAAGCAAGAAATGGGCTGGAATTCTAGTCTCTTAATTTACTAAAGGAATAATTTCTCTATATAAAGCCAGAAGATAAACTTGCCAAATTTTTCCTCATTTTACAGTAAGACAGAAATGGCTCATACCAGCTTGCCAGTGATTCTTAAATAGCAATAAAATACTGTTGTTGAAATTGGTCCTCAGTTTCCACAATACTGGAAAAAAATGATCTAAATACTAAACCCCCAAAAAAATCTCATTTGGATATTCACAACTCTGAAGTGTGCAACATTGGTAAATATTAGTCAGAGAAATGCAATGTTTAGTTATGCTGTCTTCTAAAGGTTATGAGACACAGCTGCACAAATCATATGGGAACATGTTGTAGTACACTGAATTTCATTACATTGCTTATATCTTCACTCCCAACTTCTGTCCCTGAAAGCGGGAGGGGAGTGCATTTCCGACAAGTGTCTGCGTCTTTCAGGGAATGAAAACAAGTCTGTCATTCAAATTATTACTCAAGTCCTAGCACATAAGCTTTCCCCAGTTGGCCAAAATATGCCCTGTAAAGCCAATGAGAGCTGTGTACAATGTAGCAGACAACATGTAGCTGATTAATATAATTTGGGTTTTTGTCAGAAAACAAGCAGTAAATTTTCCTGAAGGAAGATGAATGACAATGTAAATAGGAAAAATTACAATGCGTTTGTTGGCTGGCTGTGTGGTATTAGTTCATTAACTACAAATATAAGAAATGCTTACTTTAAATACTTATTTCATGAAGTAAATCTTTCTCATTTAGAAAATCTCTGCAAATAACCTATTCAGCATTACACTTATTTGGCAGAAAGCTTTCTTTTTTTGGCTTCCATTCTCCTACATATGACAACTAGAAGTATTCATTTTTTAGTCTGCGCAGCTAATAGTTACAAAAATTAAAAAGGACATAAATAATAGCCACAATATTAGAGTACTGCATTTTAGTCTGCTATAAACATGCAAACTATAACATACTGAACATTTTTGAAGCACTCAATAGCAATACATAGATAGTGAATCACTGAACTATGTATGAGGCTTATAAACAACTTTCAATTTGTAGCACGGACAATAAAAACACTGGAACTGGACAAAAGAATACTTTTGCAGACCTCCATTCCACAGAACTGCCTAACATTGGTGTGTTTTCAAGAGTAAACAGTGCCTAGTTTTTAACAAAAGGCAACATTTAACATTTAACAAAAGGCAAATATTTGCAGATTATGTAAAAGGAGACTGAATGTTATGTATGAAAAAAATAGGAAGCAGAGCAAAGAATTTCCTGACCTTTCTAACAACAAATAATTGGAAACAGATATTAGCTTGAAGTGCAGAAATGACCAATTAACTGCTTTGATCATTAGAATTTTTATAAGATACTTGGAAATATTTTGTTTTTTACTATTATTATTTGGCCTTACTCAGTTTCTGGGCAATTTACAATGACACAGTCAACATGAAAAATCACATTTCTGCCTGAAAGTTTCATATCTATTTATAACTAGCTCCTAAGGTGACAAAAAATTAAGTGCATTTGTAAAAACAACTCAAAACACTATGCTATGTCTGTCAGTTTGCCTAGTTTTCACTTGCTGAACAATAGTGAAGGAAGAACAGGAGACTGGATGGTGAACTGTCTTACATCCCTCAGTTCAGCATGAACCAAAAGAATGGCTAACTGCTGCACAGTATAAAACCTGGCTCTACATCTTCACTGATAAGGCAGGTATTTTAGAAGTTGTGAGACCGTTGCCTGACATAGCCACTGGCAGAGAGGCAGGCAAGCACAAAACAGGTAGGAAGCAAGTGTGACTAGTATTCTTGAATTCTCTCATGCAACTGAGAGTGGTAGATATCAGGAGGAACTAAAACCCAGCCTGAATTCTCTGGGTGGCATTCCAGTCTATACAGATGTCTCCTCTGACAAACAAATACAACAGCAGCTTGAAATTCATAACATTTAAATGATCTGTTGTCCTATGTTAGGTTAAGCAGGTTCTTTGAGCAACTGCTCTCCAGATATCCTTTGGGAGAATAAATATTCCTTGGGGCCATCTTCTGCTGACATATCATTACTATATGGTCAAATGTACCTTCAGACAATTAATAAAGATAATTTTCTGGACATACTGTGATGTATTTTCTCTGGAGAAATGTGCCAGTTGATAAGTAAGGGCAAGAAATTGAAATATGCTGCCATTCCAGAACTCTACAAAATGAATTAAAATAGTGCTCCTCATACATAATCCAATGAGGATTTTGTTTCTTTGAAGATGACATTTTCATTGTTTCACTGATTTGTAAAAACTTCACAAGCACAAGACAGATTAACAGTAGTCAGACAAGGGAACAATGACACTGAACTCCAACTATGTGTAGATGGAAAGAAAATGAAACAAAGTCTCTATTTCTGATGAAAATGGAAATCTAAGAGATTAAGGACCCATAGGTGCTGTTGAAGTCCCTGCACTAAATTACTGTCAAGTCAAATTGGTGTGATGTAGCTGTCAACAGTGACGATTCTGCATTAGATGGACTAGATGATCTGCATTAGTGGCCCTATTTGTGATACAAGCTAATTTAATAGAAAACCCATTTTCACTTTCCCCATAGATTATCCTTTGCAAATGACCAGCTTCAGATTTAAACAAACTCAAGAATCATTATGGATTGTTTTTTGCCTTGGATGTCTGTTTAAATGTCTTTATCAGTAAGACCCACGCTACTTAATGGAAGCTTCACTATTCACAGCATAATGGAAGAGAGAGCTCATCCGATACTAATCTTAACTAGTAGTAGAGTGCAACATCTGAAGGTGAATGATGCTTTCTATAATACCATATAGCCCACAAAAGCAGGGAACACAAGAGGCCAAATATTATCTCTTCTTTCTCTCTTCTAGGACAATATTACTAATTAGGTTCAAGCTTAGTGATTTTATTTATTGAGAATACTGAAATCAATGGATTTGATCTTGCAGTTGAAAGAGGGTTTTTTTTTTTTTTCATTTTATAAAGAGCCTCAAATGGGATGCTCCTACTTTGCTCTCTCCTACTGAAACCAAATCAAACTGTCTTTCAAGTTATATTTAACTGTTTATACACAATCATTAAACTGCAAGTATATTGCATTAACAGAATACCTGAAACTGAGCTTCAGAACATTGCAACATTTTGTAACAGGACCTGCGCACTGGTTATAAATGATGCTCAAGAGAATACTATTACATTTTTAGGCTGCCATATGAGTTGAGAGGATTATTAATGACCTTTGTGTGCATGCAAACTGCACACAAAGGTAATCTGTGAACATCAAATAGCATCTGTTATTGATACCGAAGTGCTTTCAATGAACTGAACTGAGATCACAATTTGAATTTGATAGACTGCATTTATGTCCCATCTTTATGTTACTGTAATAATATTTTACATTTATCAATGTATTAATTTATGCTTTTCTGCTGGTGATAAACTTAAAATTCTATAAATATGTATGAAGAAATACATCATAGTAACAAATTGTTTGAAAAAAGTGACAAATTTGAAGACATAACTCCTTGATTCTGTTTTCTTGTGCATTTTAAGACAGTTTTAAGGATTAATAAGCTTCATCTGTTCCTCAATGCATTAAGTGAAGCCCAAAGCAAGTGGTAACTCACCCTTTTCTGCTCTTTCATATATTCCATCAGTTCCTCTCTTGTCCTTTTCACTGCTTCTTCAACTGCCTTTTCACTTCGTTTTTGCTCTTCCATTAGCGCTTCCTTGACAATTTCCTTTTTGAAAGGAAATATGTAAGAATAAATATTAAAAGTATTACACATATGTAACAACAGGTCATCCATATCCTTCCTATTAAAATTGTATCATGAACACACTCCTTTCTCAATGACAGTTATCCTAAAAGTATGTGATATCTTCACAAGTATTTTTTAAGTTCAGTACTTCAATAATGAAAAGGCCCGAGAAGAGCAAAATAATCACTTTAAAGATGTATTGCAGATGCTCTGAGTGAGGATTTGGAGGACAGCACATGGAATTAAGTGCAGACATTCACAAAACCCAAAGCAATGCAGCCATGGGAAAAAAGAAAAAAAAAAACCCTGAAATAATGGAAAAACAAATGTTCCAAAAGGGAATACACCAGAGCTTTGCATGCAATTATTCATATACATGATCTTTTTTTCACATTAAAACTTTCTAAAAATTAAAAGTAAATACACATGAACCATCTTCCCTATTACTGTTTGCTGATTAGACATAAATACTCTGTTACTAGTAGGCAATGCAAAAATTTATCTACAGGTTTTCCTGACTGCAGAGTAAGAAAGACACACATTTTACGACACAAATCTGTAATTTAGATTTGTGAGAGTGTGTCAGGTTGGCATACTCTTTGTTTTCAACTTCTTTCCCCTTTTTTTTTTAACCCCTTCCTTCCTTCCCACCCTCCAATCTCTTCTGGCCAAGGACCAAAGATCTAAACCAAGTTCAAACTCTTCCTTTTGCTATATGCTGCACTATCAGATATGATTCATCATCCGTTATTAACTAAATATTAAACCAGAATAATGCCTTCTAAGCAACACAGCTTGTACACAGAAAGTAAAACTTAACACCTTTTACCACCATCAGTAAGAAAAAAAGAAAAAAATCAAGACTAGCTTAATTTTTCCTTCAAATTCAATTGTTCACAGGCTTTCAGGGTCCTGTCAAAATGACTGAGTCCACCTTATACACAGACTGTCCGGCTTAGAAGAAATCAATTACTTTTCTGCACTACTTAAAGTACTCAATTTAAAGCATTCGGTTAAAGCACCATGTTTATTATTAACATAAGGAGAAATACATAACTTTACAAGTGTTTGTGAGACAGAATTAAAACATTTTATTGCTTTATTTACTGGTTTAAGAAACATTTGTCAAGCTATAGTGACACCTTCTTTAAATACAGAATGTCAAAATGCTGAGGTACGCATTCTTGATGCTTTAAAACTCTGTCTTCTTTGCAGATTGTATTTTTTTCACGAACTCAACTGTACTGAATGGATTCTCTCTGGAGAACAGGTGGAATTCTAAGGCTTTGGAAGTAGAAGATATTTCTGAAGTTGCATAATTCATCTGTACATACAGAGCAGCATGCGACCATATGCTGTTAGTGCACAAAATGAATTGGACCAAACCCCATTTTCTTCATGACTGTTCACTGGAAGTGCTTCAGTGGGAAGTGCTATTGCTTACCTTTAGCTATTTACTTCTCTTCAGCCTAAACTTAATAATTTCTGCAAAACTATACTTCTGCCAATTTTTAAAACAGAAAAAGTCTAAAATCCCAAATTTTAAATGGGCAACAATGTAGTCCCCTCTCTTCGGGAATACAGCAAATATGAAAACCATAGTTGTGAAAAGTAATGATCATTCTTTTCAATTTTAATTCCGTTTACAAAAAAGATAATAATCCTGAGACAAAGGTCTTTTTCATTATTGAACTAATGGAACACTTACAGAAAAACTAGCAGAAAGATATATATTATAGAAATAGGCTGTTTACATAATTATTCTCACGGCAGTTTAATCTGTCAAAAGGTATCAAAATACTGTCTTAGAATGGAAAAAAGCCCACTATCTACCCCATTAAACCCTTAAAGCATATTACAGAATTAATAAGGTGCTCTATCTTAGTATGTAGAAAATAGATCATCAATAAAATACTTACAATCAATTAAAGTATGTTAACTTCTCTTGTTATCATGCTACTTGAAATGCTACATGAGTAGAAGTCTAAACAAAAAATACAATGGAACTCTGCAAGTCTATTAGGAAAAAACAAAACAAACCAGCAAAAGACTAGTACTACTTTTATGGAACACTATTTGATTATAGCAGTATTAAACCAGAAAACAGAAAATTGGAAAGAATTCATTTCCATTTACAGTGGCAAGTTCCCAAAATTTAGACAAGTATTAATTCTCTGAAGAATATAGTTACGGGTAACAGTAAAAGCAAAGCTGTACAACATCCTGTTGAACTGAAGTATATATAATGATACTAGCTTTTACTGTTTGTTATTTCAAGAACAACAAGTTAATTTAAAAAATAAGTTATTCTCTAACATAGAATCATAAAATAGTTGGGGTTGGAAAGGACCTTAAGATCATCTAGTTCCCTAGAAGGAACAAAAAATTACTGGTTACTTCTATACTATTAAATAAAGATGTTACCTTAGCTTTGCAATTTCTCCCCTTTCCCCCTTTGTCGTATTCATAGTATTTATAAAGTAAGAGTTTTATAATAAGGAGATCCAAGGGTCCTCTTAGCTTCCCTAGACATTCAAAAAAAGGGAGATTCAAGAATTAAGACAAGTCCCTCATTGGTTTTCAGTGCCTCAACTCTAGCGCATAAATGTTAGCTTCTCTATATAGTCCCAGAAGCCAGCAGTTCAGAAAAATATGAATAATCCTGAATCAGTGGATATTCCAAAATCCTAATATTTCAAAAATCAAATACCTATTCCCAAAGTTTCTGGGAATAGCTAGTATGTGGAACAGCTATTCCAATTTCTTTAATCCCTGTGCTTTCTTTAGTCTTATATAGATCTTCTAATTACACAGTGGATAACTCAAAATTTGAGTGAGAACATTTGCCATACCACATACTAAGTTTAATTTTAAGTGAACATAGAAACAGAGCTTTACTTTAGTAAAGCCTTTGACACCATTTCACAGAGTATTTTCCTGGAGAAACTGGCTGCTCATTGCTTGGATGGGGGTACTTTTTTGGTGGATTGAATACTGGCTTGATGGCTGGCTTTTATGAAGTGCTCTCCTCTAAGTTCTCGAAGTCATTGTCTGTCTTCACCCTATTTCTGTCAGTCATTACAGCAAATTATCAAATGATACAAAGTTTATTTTAAAAATATTACTGATGACTAGTGTTTAACAAAGGCTTAGCTGCATGTAAATCCTATCAGCATATGCACTTACTTCAGTCTTTCATCTCTTTCTTTGCTCTTTCCTGCTATATCTACTTTTTGATTTTATCCTAACAGATTTTGGTCGCAGAGGTGAAAATAGGCCATTATTTCATCTTTAGGCAAAAAGGATACAGCGTGTTTGAGGCTCTTAGTGATATTTTAAGAGTCAAGAAAACGGGAAAGCCCATTTTGCTATAAGAAGCTGAGGAAGAGCACTCCACAAAATGCACTTGAGGTGCAACTTTTTTCTTAATTTAATTTTTCTTTTCAACTCTCTGATCAGAGGCTGGAATACTACATTGCAGTCACAAAATCAGCTTCTTTACAGGGCTTTATATACATGTACTGGACATCAGTTAGAAGATTAGAATACCTAATAAAAAATAAAGTTATTCAAATACTCCGTTGACAAAATGTGTTCAACCGTATGTTAGGAATCACAACCATGTAATCACAATATATGTATCTGCAGGAAAAAAAGAAGAAAAAACAGTGTACAGGATATATCAGAGAACTCTTGTCAGTATTAAAAAAAAAAAAAACAAATACAAAAAAAAAAACCAAGAAAGCCATATGATGGTTTGCAATTTTATAGGAAAATTCTTCTGTTTCCACACAAGGATCAGGTGGCAGTACTAAATTTTATCTAGGAAGTGTAACCACAAGCTGCAATGCTAGTGGTTTTTCAGAAAATAGTAACCCTCAAATTATAACGTCTGTGGTTTAAACTACTACAAACTACTTCTGAAGTCAGACATGGTTAAAGTCTGCATGCAGTGGAGTACGCGTTTTCCAGACTTTGCAAGCCTATTAAAAATAAACTGATCTAGTGGCAGGGATCTCTCTCCACTCAGTCCTGCTAAGTTGTGTGTTTCCGCACACATTTGAGATTGCACAACATTTCCTTTTAAAGAAAAATGATTTTCTGCGTCCTTATAAAATCGGAATGGTCTCCACAAACACTGAACACACTAATGCTCCTGCAAAAGGTGGAAAAACAAGAAGTGAGACTGAAAGTAATGATTGGGTATCCTCTTGAGAGAAATGTAAGCAAATGCTCTTACTGCAAGTTGAACAATATGGTAAACATAATAGAAATTGGAGATGTCCTTTGAAGCACAAGCTCTCCAGCACATTACATGATACTCTATTATCAACAGCCTGTTTGGGTAGGAATCATGATATTGAGCAAGAAAACCAGCAACTTCTTGTATAAAACAAGACAGTGTTAAACGCTTTGCACAATTCCAGGTAGATGACATCAACTGCTCTACTCCTGTCCATCAGTTCCATAGCCCCATCCAAGAAGGCCACCAAATTGGTCAGGCAGGATTTCCCATTAGTGAAGCCATGCTCGCTGTCACCAACCATCTTGTTCTTCACGTGCCTCAGCATGCCTTCCAGGAGAATCTGCTCCAAGATTTTGCCAGGCACAGAGGTGATGCTGACTGCTCTGTAGTTCCCTGGCTCATCCATATTTCCCTTCTTGAAAATGGGGTTTATATTTCCCTTTTTCCAGTTGTTGGGAACTTCACCTGACTGCCATGATTTTTCAAATATGAAGGACAGTGGCTTAGCAACTTCATTCACCAGCTCCTTCAGGACCCGCAGATGGACTTCATCAGGTCCCATGGACTCGTGTAGATTCAGGTTCTTAAGATGGTCTCAAACCAGATCCTCTCCTAGAGTGGGCCCAGGGTCTTCATTCTCACAGTCCCTGCGTGTGCCTTCCAAGACTTGGGTGGTGTGGTCAGAGCATTTGCCAGTGAAGACTGAGGCAAAGAAGTCATTAAGAACCTCA
>JANRGW010052496.1:0-13099 GCA_024733675.1 Psilopsiagon aymara
GTTTCAGTTTGAACCCATCACCCCTTGTCCTATCACTACAGTCCCTGATGAAGAGTCCCTCTCCAGCATCCTTGTAGTCTCTAGTGATAGTTGTTATGATTTTAAGTTTGCAAACATCAACGTACAGGAGAAGGGAGAAGAAGACTCTCCAGAAGTGTCCATTGCAGCCTGCTTCCTGAAATGCCAGACATAAAGCTTCATGGGCTTCCCAAGGATTTCCAAAGTTATTTGATACCAGCTGTACCTGCTGTAGGAGCAGTGGTACTGAGTATCGGGAAGCTTGACAATTCAGTGTGCATCAGAACTGCATAAATACTCCTGCAGTGTACAAAACTTCCCTGTGCTACAGCTCAAACTGGGTTTTTGAGCGTGCTATTTGAAAGCTCTTTAAGAGCAGTAGCAACAGTCATGGTTCTGGAATTACATGTGTTTCTCTGAAGCATCCAGGAGGTTACTAGTGCATGTTTTCCCTTAGTAGAAATGAGGCATATGACAGTTTAAGTTGTCATCAAATATGGAGGATCTTGGATTAATATTGACTTGTTCTGTTTTATAGATGAGATGTTCCATTGGATGTAATTGTAGCTGATAGCCTAAACTTAACCTTGGATGGCTTGTACCAAGATGTTACAGCGTTACGCTTTAACTTAGTTCTGTTTGATATTTATTGCAGTCCCTGTATCTCTGTATGGAAAGAAGCCACAATTGTCCTTCCCTCCCCCTGTCCTTTTGGTAAAACAAACCATACTCATTTAGTCTTCACCTGTAAAAGGTGCTCTGTCCCATGACAGTTCGGCTGGCTCCTTCTGTGTATCCTGTCAGGTTTGAATACACTTCCTCAAGCATGTGTGGGACTGGACAGTATCCACAGCTCGTATTGATACCAGGGTTGCCCTGACCAGAGTGCTGGACCTCGCACTTGCTCTTGTTGAACCTTGTGAGGTTCACATGTACCCATCTCTCAGGTTTGGCCAGGTCCCTCTGGATCCCATCTCTTCCATTGGGTGCACCAACTGTACCACTCATCTTAGGTCACCTGCAAACTTGCTGAGGGTGCACTTGATCCTGCTGTCTGTGCCATTGATGAAGACATGAAACAGCCATGGGTTATCTCTTTCTAAAGCAGAGGCTGGAGTATGGTAATAGTTAGAAATATGTTATTGGGTTGTCTATTACCAAGCTTTTAAAAATTGTCCTGTGTTGTCTGTTGTGCAACTACTGTGTTTATGCACAAGAAGACAAATTAAGGCTGTCCAGGAAGCTTGGGTTTTAGTACAGTGTTGTTACATGAAATCTGTATGCATGTAAACTGCTGATATGAAAAGCTCTGGTTACAGTCTATCAGAGGGGAAGAAAGAGTGAAGGAGAACTTGTGTTTCTGAGCTTCTGCTTTGCAGGGGCAGCAAAACTCTCCTTGAGGCTATGTGTAAGTAACTCATCTCAAATGTTCTAGATAAAAAGTGCCTGTTGTCAAGCACTTCTCTCAGGTGAACATCATGCTGAATTACTCAGGTATTGGCTCTCAGTTTAGTAAGTACTCAGAGTGGTAATAGTTCAGATACCTGCCTGTGGGCATGACCACGGCTCTGTGAGGATTTTATTTAGAAGTTCAGTCAGTGATGTCTTCATGTATCTAACTTGCATTTTAGTATTATCACTAACCAGTTTAACATGGAGTTAGGAAATAGGTGTTGAGAACATAAGCAGCCCTGAGTGTATCTAAACACACACATTTCTTCTCAAGTCTGTCTTGGTTAAGACATGCCTTATGTGTATTTTACACATCTGTCATTGTAATACATTGTAGTCCAAGATGCAAACTGCTGCAGTATTTGTGTCTTGGACTTCAGATGAACCCCAAAATATGGGACTTGTGCTCTGTCGTCTTTTTGCCTCTCTGTGCTACCTCAGGCCCTCACTAGCACTCTCTCCTGTCTCTTTTTCCATCTGTGGGTATCGTGGGTTCATAGCCAATGGGAACTTGTACTCAATAGACGTAATACACTGCAGAATATAAAGCATTAAAGACATGAAGATAAATCTGCAGAGGGTCCCATTGTTTGACTTGAGTGTCCAGGATATTGAAACCCAGTGTTGAGTCAGACTCTTCAGTTTCTGTGTGTTCAGTTGGCTTTTTAATGACTCTTCATTTTTGGGGTTTTCAGCTGTAACTTAATTTCAGGAACACTGAGCAGATTTTTCTTATGTGTTTAAGGAACTTCATGGTGTTCGGACATTTAATTTTACACTCAGTGCTGTAAAGTGTTTGGTAACTTATTTCTACAAAATAAATACTTAATATAGAAGGAAATGTGAATTTATGGAATACGAAATAACTCTGGAATAGCCAAACTTGCTTTTTGTCTAATAGTGATGTTTTCTGTGAAGTATTTACTAAACTTTGATTCTTCTGGGAATTAGTGTCCTTGCTACTGTAACTGTTTCAGTAAATTCCAGTAAAGGCTGTGATTAAACAGTGATGTCTCAGGCTTCAGTTTCCCTTTGGACCTTTTAAGCATGTGAATAGCCCCCCTGACACTGTGGTGATGGGCCTGAGGTCTGCATTACCGTGCACTTCCTAACTTGAGAATCTTCATTTTGATGTTTGTAGTTGGTGTATGAATTCTTCCTGAGGTTTTTGGAGAGCCCGGATTTTCAGCCTAGCATTGCAAAGCGGTATATTGACCAGAAGTTTGTACAGCAGGTAAGCACAGAGTTTTCCCATCCCCAGATTTAAAGATCACCTTTCCAGCTTGATTTACCGGATGGACTGTATGGGCAGAGAGAATATTAGAATCATAGAATCACAGAATGGTTTGGGTTGGGAAGGACCTTAAGATCATCCAGTTCCAAACCCCTGGCATGAGCAGGGATGCCTCACACTAGACCATGGCTCCCAAGGCTCTGTCCAGCCTGGCCTTGAGCACTGCCAGGGATGGGACAGCCACAAGCCTCTCTGGGCACCCTGTGCCAGCACCTCAGCACCCTCACAGGGAAGAGCTTCTGCCTTAGATCCAACCTGAACTTGCCCTGTTTCAGTGTGAACCCATCACCCCTTGTCCTATTGCTGCAGTTCCTGATGAAGAGTCCCTCTCCAGCATCCTTGTAGCCCCCTTCAGACACTGGAAGCTGCTCTGAGGTCTCCACGCAGCTTCTCTTCTCCAGGCTGAACAGCTCCAATGTTCTCAGCCTGTCTTCATACGGGAGGTGCTCCAGCCCCTGATCATGCTCATGGCCTCCTCTGGACTTGCTCCAAGAGCTCTATGTCCTTATGCTTTTGTTATGAAAGTGGAGCTTTCACATTGACACAGCTTTGTCTTCAGCTATCAACCTTAGTGCTTCACAATGCAAGATAGTTGTGATTTGTAAATACTGGTTGTGTTCTTAATGATTTGTAACTTCCAGTCAGATCAGCAGTGTGCTAATTGAACTGTTGTAGTATATTTGCTTTGTCATAGATTTATCATGCAAAAACTTCATGTACTGTTGGACATGAAGTGTGTTCCAGCATCTGCTAACCTTGGACTAGATAGTGTCATTCTCTTTACTATTGTGTGTTAACCAGAGAAGGAAAATCAAGGAAGAAAGTACACAGGAAAATCATGCTTTACCTGGCACAGTAATTATGAGCTAGAAAATGAAGTGAGATTTCATATTAAATGCAACTTCTCAGGGAGCTGGGCTGTAGAATACCATAACAACTTTTGTCCAGGGTTACTCAGTGAGGATTTTCTTTTACCATGTCAAAATACTTGTTTGTTAAGGAAAAGCTCAGTATCTGCAGTGAGTGATGGCAGGCCAGCATAGCAATGAAGAGTAACAACATAGATGGATACTTTCCATCCTCTCCTTCAGTGCTGCATTTAATTTCTACTTGTTTGGCTTTACTGGTTTTGGTTAGAGGTGTTTCTTTCTTTATTTTCTTCAACTTTCCTACAAAACTTCGGCCTGAAGCTGCTGCTGCTGAACTTTTGGCTGTGGGTATCCAGTACTGACCTGTGGCTCTTAAAAGCCCCATTGCTGTGTTTCAGTTCCTGACCTTTCATTTGATCTTTCTGTATAGTACAAGACAAACAATGCAATTAACTGAGATCTGTCTATAGATACATAGATATGTATTAGGAAGAAGTGCAGTAGTGACTTTCAGAAGTTCCATATTTGGCTTTATAGTTGGATTTTGGTTGGATTTGCTCTATATTTAGGAAGTACAAAAATGAGCCTAAACAAAGTTCCTGAACAGCTGTTCCCAGTCCCTACTGCTGCTTGCTGTAGGCATACTTGAGCCCACAGATCTGCACTGAGCAGAGGCTGAGGGCTGCTTGAGATAAGTTACTAACCTGTGTAGTGCAGGTAGTGTTTCTGGACATGCTCTTACTTGGACCCACAGGGGAAATAAAATCACTACCATAGTGGGATGGGAATATCTTTTGATGTCTTCGAGTGGGTATGGTCTTTCCTTGGCAAACTTTCTACAAGAAAAAAATGGGTGGGAAATTTTCCTAGCTGCTTGTGGTATTTAGACTGTATTAACAGAGAATTGGTTAATAGTTATGGATCTTATGCTTCCTTTATGACCTCCTCCATATTAAATTGTTAATTGTGACATTTCTCGTACGGGAATGCTTTTGCTTAACCTTCAAGACAAGTAGTGTTTTGAGATGAGCTGTACAGGGTTTTGATTAAGATATGGTAACTGACACAGACTAGGTTCACTTTGATTTCTTTAAGGTCAGGGGTAAAACACTTCCCCTAAGGTTTGATAATCTTCTTAGTTTTTCTTTCTATAGTGTAATAGTTGCTGGAATTGCTTTGTCTGTTGTGTACAGGCTTCTGAAGGGAATGAAGCTGCTGCCTTCTTTCTTTTTTGATAAGCAGCTTTATTAGAAATCCAATTTTGAAGATACAATATTGACCCTAAAATGATTTTAGGTTAAACCGATTCTTCTGATGCCAACTTGTAAATGAAAGTTAATACTTCAATTGGTTATAACATAACAAAATCGAAGTCCTTCAGAAGTAATACATCTCAATCTCATTTTTCAAGTTGTTGGAGCTCTTCGACAGTGAAGACCCACGAGAACGTGATTTCCTAAAGACAGTTCTTCATCGAATCTATGGGAAATTCCTTGGTTTAAGAGCATTCATCAGGAAACAGATCAACAACATTTTCCTCAGGTATGCTCTGTGTGTGTGTGACTAGGTTGAGGAATATTGTATCATGCCTTTATGGTTTCTTTGGGATCTCTGATCCTCTGTTTTGATGTTGGTTTTGTAACAGGTTTATATATGAAACAGAGCACTTCAATGGTGTTGCTGAACTCCTTGAGATATTAGGAAGGTAAGTTTGATCTGACACATACAAAACATTGTGGGTGTTTGCTTCTGCTTTCTTGCGTTGGGAGTGGAGGGGAAGAGAAATGCTACAGTAATGAGGAATGAAGTGCAGTCACTGATCTAATACTGTGTCTGGGTTACCATGTGAATATCAAGTGAAGATAGAGAGTATAAATTGTTCTGGTTTGGTGCAAGTTTTACAGATGACTGGCAAATATTTCTCGAGCCTCCTTGTTTGTCAGGAATATCTACTCTTCCTTGTGTTATATATAGAAAGATAGGGTAGTTAGGGTTGGAAAAGACCTTAAGGTCATCCAGTTCCAACTCCCCTTGTTCCTGGATTCTGAAAATGAATGTTCGCTTTTGTCCTCATGCTGAATGAAATGATTTAATCTTCAGCAGGCTGGTTTTCTTTCAATTCTATTCAGGAAAGCATTGTCAATCTGGGGGGGGGGGGAGGATTGAATTATTTTCTTTTGACATTATTTCACTAATATAGTCTTTATCTTTTAAGGCTTTTATGGTAATATTTTTACTGTGTTTCTAAAGCTGTCACACACATTTTACAGTAGAAAACTTAAATATGACTGGTCTAACTGAAAATCCAACCATTGTGGAACAGATCCAACTGAAATCCAACCAATTTGTTGTGGAACAAACTGTCACGAAAAGCAAATGAAAGGAATGCCATTGTTTTCTCAGGCTCATCGAAGATGTAGGGGGGAAGAGAAACCCCAACCTCTTCCCAAAGGTTTTTTGCTCATCTCTGAAGAACAAGATTACTGAATCAATGAGAACTTTTGAGTGTTGGTTTTGGAGGGGGGGGTGTTCAGTAGCCTCAAACTGCACTGTTAAAATAGTTCTAAACCATATGCCACAATGTCTCTTTCTCTGCAAGTGGCTTGTGGTTGTGGGTGGAATGGATCAGCTTCTTCATGCATCTGTCTCAGCTTTATAGTTAGACAGCAATGCTTGCTGTGCCTGGTTTTACTTAGTCAAGGTCCCAGTCAAAATGCTTCAGCTCATCTAACGAGTATTATTTGACTCCTGCCATAGTTCTTGAGTATTCCTACTAAAAGTTTAAGCTCTCATGATACCAACACTTTAATGGTTATGCGTATGTAGAACTGTTTTGTGGCTTCAAAATAACCAGGTTTAGAAACGGAATCAGAAATGGGGCGTCTCTTGAATTGACATAAATTCTTGACTTGCTGAGAAAAATAGCTTTTCATCAAAAATAAACCCTGCTTATTCATGTTTTCAGTATTATCAATGGCTTTGCACTGCCACTGAAAGCAGAACACAAACAGTTCCTTATGAAAGTTCTGATTCCCATGCATACTGCAAAGGGATTAGCTTTGTTTCATGCACAGGTAAGCTTTTGCCTATTTTTAAGAGTTTTTGGGGGGTTGTATTTGCATTTGAAACTAAGGATATCTGAATGTGTTGTTCTGTCAGTATCCCCAAATATCTGCAAATTTGGTCACTCTTAAAATAATCTGAGATCTTATGTCTAAATGTTAATTTTGAGATAATACTTAGCATACATTAAAAGTGAAAGAATCTAACAGTGAGTCAAAGTCATGTCAACTGAAGTGAGAGGCTTTTTTGCTTGCTTGTTTTGTCATACTTTAAGCTTCCTTTAATCCCAGGACCTTGTGCTGTTACCTATTCCTGTATGTAACCTAAATGCTGTGCATAAAGGAACCTTGAGGATGGCCAGGTACTTACTTCAGAAGTGCTTTTGTATTTCTAAAGCCATACCAGCAACAGGGAGGGGAAGAGAATGTTGGATATAAATGGCAGAACTATCCAATAGCTCTTTGGATCAATCCAGCTAGGAATTATGTAGATCTGACACACTGTCAGAATGCTGCAGTTCATTTGCCTTCCTTTCTTATACTCACAAAGACATTCACCTTTTTATTTGAGGAATAATGTGTGTCCTCTCCAGATACATGGCACTTGAGTATTGAATCCATTTGATGCAGACTAGAAATTCTGCTGTGGCTAATTAAAAACTTGCTTTGTTAACTCACTAATACAGCTCCTTATAGGCTAATGATATAAGGAAATGAGTTCCTAATTAAAGCAAAGTCATTATGACTGTAGAGTTACAAACAGGATTGAGTCAGAGCTCAAGTTAATTCCTGATTCTTCTATAAAGTTTTAAGTTAATTAAATCACTTGTCTTTGTGGCTTATTGCTGGGCAATAGGCTGCTCCATTGAATGAATGAGTGATATGGAAGGGACCAGTGGCTTGCCAAAGGCCTCTCACTGCCACACCAGTACAGCAAGCTGGCCTCTTTGCTGTGGTGTGTTTAACATCATGTATGTTCATCACTACCTGAAAGAGTCCTATTAATTCAGCTGTACTGAATGTACCCAAAGTAGTATTTGGTTTGCTGACCAGGCTGTGCCCCCTTGCCTTCATAAAGCACTGTTGCCCCATGCAGTTTCAGCACTGGGTGTTTCTGGGTTTGTATTATCCTGGAGATGGAGACAAGCATCACGGCAGCTTTGCAGGCAGGGGTGGTCTGGTTGCTTTGTACAGTACGGGTTTAGCCTATTCTCAAAAGTTAAAGCCTTAAAGCTGAATTAAGCCTGAGTCTTTGTGTCTGTGAACAATAAAGCATTACTGCACAATACATGTAATGGGATTTTGAGATTAAGGTGTGACATCTATTATTTGTTGAAGCTGCACATATGCATCCTTAGCCTAAGGGTAACAGAAATAAATAAGACCTGTTGTAATTACAGAATTGTAATTACAGAATTGTAATTATTAGCTTTGGGATAACAGAGTAAAAGAAGAGAGAAAGGTGATGCTTGAATTCAAGCATCCCAAGTATAGAAATGTCAGTGTAGTACATGTCCATTGCCTTTGTCTTTGCTTCCTACTGTGAGATGAAAAAAACCTGACTTCTTAAACTCAGTCTTAATGGAATCTGGCATTGTAACTACTTCAGTGATAGGATTTGTGTATGGTTTGAGTACTGGGCAGAGGTATGGTTGTTTAGTTACTTGACTATGTGCTGAGTAACTACACAAGAATTAGATAACCCAGTATCACACTTTGGCCTAAGAAGGCTTTCCTAGACAGGACCCACCAGAGGCTGGGAGAGCGTGCTGGGATCTTGATGACATTTCGCTTCCCCTCTTTCAGCCACTCCTCATGGGTGTTTGTTGCTGACCACTGCTCAGGGCAGGCTGCTCGGCTGCCTCCTCTCTTGTGGCCATGCAACACCTTCCAATGCTGTTGCCTGTAATCTCACTGCCAAATGCTGTATGCTGGACATATCTAGTACTCGAGCAACGTCTGCTCAGTCAAACCTGTTATAAAACTTCCTTTGACTGAAAATACCACCTTTTTTACCTTGGTGTAGATGTTGGAAATTACAGCTTTGTAATGGAAATACAGGAAGTATATCTTACTGTATATATTTATTCTGTTGAGGGGGAGTCTGTCTGCATACTGGATCTGAGTTGGGGAAGTATCTGTCAAGCTTGAAAGTAATTTTCTTCCAGGCAGGGGGAGAGAGGGGAAGACAAAGGAAGGTTTTTGGTATGCAGGAAGCTTTAGTAAGATAGAGCAGGCCAGTGTATTGTGCTGCTTTAATTGCTCTTCTGTTTAGTTCGGAAGACTGTGTGGTGGGGTTTGGATTGGGTCCCCCTTTGCCCCCATCTTAAGTGCTTCCATTATGAGCTGTGATATTTAGTTATGCTGCAATGTCTAAACAGTGTCTGTTTAAACTAACTACTCATCTGCCTTCCATTCCAGCTCGCCTATTGTGTTGTACAGTTCCTGGAAAAAGATACAACTTTAACAGAGCCTGTAAGTGTGCTTTTCAGTTGGATGGGTTTCTCTTTTTACTTTCACCTAACATTGCAGTGTAAGTTGCTGCAGTTGCAGAGCAATGCTGTCTGTGCTGCTTTCGTGAGCCAGAGCCATTTGGGGGGGTGTTTTTACTCTAGAACAGGGTTTGAAAGGGTAGTCTAGGTAAGGTGTCATGCAGATCACCTCGTATGAGAAAGCCTGTAACAACTGTCTTCCCTGCTGGTAAGAACTAGAACCCCAGTGTTTTTGGTGCTGGTGGCTTGTGCCCAGCCACTGCATGAAGCTGAAATACTTTAGGGAGTAAAGAATCTCAAAACAAAAATTGGAAAGCAAAACAGCGCTTCATTTAGGCAGGGGCAACTCTGGAATTCTGACTGTTCCTGTGCTGTCCCTTCAGTTCCTGGGGTGCCTCTCAGCAGCTGTACAGGTGCTGCAGGCTCTTGCCAGGCTGAATCTCAGTGATCCGCACTGACAGCTCAGCTCAAAGGGGTTTGCAGCACTTCTTTGTGCTGGGGCTTTGGCAATGCCTGTAAAGAAGACACGGGCTTGGGGCAGTGCAGCAGCTCACGGGGACGTGGGCTGATGTCAGACTAGTGCCAACAGAAACTGGGTTTAGTTGGGCACTTGGAACTCTTTCTGTTAGGGGTATGCTGATGTTTAAATCCTTTGCTAAGTTGATATTTAAATCCCTTTTTGTAACAGGAAAATGAAAGCTTATCCAAAATCTAAATTTTTCTGTAACGAAAAGGAAGATGAACAGCTCGGTGGGAACGGTGTGGATCTTCCCTGGTACTGCAGTGAAAGCTTGTCTCCTGCACAGCCACTTAACCATAGAATGGTTTGGGTTGGAAGATACCTTAAAGCTCATCCAGTTCCAACCCCCTGCCATTGTCAGGGACACCTTCCACTGGAGCAGTTGCTCCAAGTCCCATCCAACCTGGCCTTGAACACTGCCAGGGATGGGGCAGCCACAGCTTCTCTGGGCACCCTGTGCCAGCGCCTCAGCACCTTCACAGGGCAGAGCTTCTGCCTAAGAGCTCATCTCAGTCTCCCCTCTTTTCAGTTTAAAGTGGTTTCCCTTTTTCCTATCTGTGCATGTATTAAGTATTGGTGTTCCTCATCAGAAAAGTTACTCTGTCGGTGGTGGAAGGTGGCTGACCTGACTGTAAATGTGCCTTGTCTCCTTGAAGCACTTTCTTTCTGCCTGCACTGCAGCATTGCCAGCTACACTGGTCAATAAACTTAATTTGTTGGGTAGGGTAAGGAGAAGGGAATTGTGTGAGCCGTATTCCTTAAGCCAAGTGATAAAACCACCCAGGCATCTTGACAGCTGACATGTGAGCAGACGATGGGCAGTATTACATGGAGACCTGTGTGACTGAATGAACTGATCTGAATTCATGGAGCTGTGATGCAGGATCCAAGCCCATTTGACAGTGAAGAAGGCAGTGCTTTTGAAATAGGAGTGCCATGGTGCACTTCTGAGGCTCCTTCTGGATGATGCAGATGATTCTGGCTGCCTCTTGATTAGTAAAGGTAGATTCAGGCCAGGGAAGGTTAACTCACTGCAGTCATTGCCCGTGCTTGCTTTGGCCATTGCACTGAGCAGAACTGGCTTTGTCAAGGAACAGAAGTTGGTCAGATAAGAAAGCAAAGCTCTGACTTTCCGCAGTGCTGAAAAGTCAATGTTACGTCTTGGGGCAACTGATGAGAGAGCATCTGAAAGTTTTTGTTTGGCTTTAGGTCAAGGAATATTTTAAGAAGCCCATCAGAGGCTGCCTTCACAAGTACCTTCCTGTTATTTTTCTGGCAGGGATTGTCACTCTGGGTCAGTTTAGAGGACATTCAATGCAAGTTCTTGTAGCTATGGAAGGCTGCCTTAGGTCAGTCCTGATGTTTGCAGAGAAGCAAGCTCCCTTTCTTTGACAGGAAGAGTTACCTAACCCTGCTCAGTGCAGTGGCCTTTACATTGAAATCAGGTTAACCATGTGGTTCTTGTACATACGATTTCTAGGCAGTGCCTACTGGTGTAAGCCACTTTGAGCTCAGGAAAGAGCATTGAACTTAGGAGTTCTGTGTAGTACAAGCAGCAAGATCTCTGCTCTGCATTCATGTTGAATATTCCCTTTAATACAATCTTTGAATGTACATGAGCATATGTAAGCTTTTTAATATATAGCATGGTTAAGCTGGAAGCTGATATCCTCTCTGAGGAGCAAGGAGTGTGTGTCTTATTGAGGTCTGCCTCTTATACTCTGATCATGTTATGGAGAATATGAGTCTCTGTAGCAACGTATATTCAGCACTCTCACAATAACAAGTGCTGGAGACTGGACTCTTCCAGCTGTCCTGGTTTTATGCTTTCAAGAGCAGTAAATTCATGTTCCAGTTGGGGTGTTTGGTGGCTTTTCACAGCTTTTCTTTGCTTTTCTTTGGCAAATGTGCTTGTCTGAAGGTTTTTGGCTTGCTTTCATTGTAAGGGGTGGGGTGTTGGCAGAATGAGCTATGATACCTGTAAATGTTGGGCTTTGTTCTTGAAAAACACAAGATCTCAATCATATATCCAGAGTCATTCTGTTACCAGCTAACCAACAGTGCAATGGCCCTAGATTTAAAGTGGATTTACATAGACTGCTTCAGATCATGACTCCAGAGAAACCAATGTGATTCATGTATAGAAGTGAATGAAGGCTTGCCCCATCAGGTAATGGCAGTGAAAAGGGAGAGCTTCACATTTCTCTTCCCCTTCACAGACAAAGGCAAAGCTGTCACCCATGGCAGCTGATTGCTCTTGCATCAGGCACTGGTGTTGGCATTGCAGCTGCCTGCACCATTCAGCCTGCAGGGTAGAACTGCCTGGTCCAGGCTCATCTCTGGAAAGCCACCCTCGTAGTACAGAGTTGTGAACAGAGCAGCTGGAAGCTGGGGAAAAACATCAACATGGCAAAAAGCAGCACCCTCACAGGGAAGAACTTCTGCCTTAGATTCAACCTGAACTTGCCCTGTTTCAGTTTGAACCCATCACCCCTTGTCCTATCGCTGCAGTCCCTGACGAAGAGTCCCTCTGCAGCATCCTTGGAGCCCCCTTCAGACACTGGAAGCTGCTCTGAGGTCTCCACACAGCTTCTCTTCTCCAGGCTGAGCAGCCCCAATGTTCTCAGCCTGTCTCCATACGGGAGGTGCTGCAGCATTCTAAGACCTGAGGAAGTTTTCTAGCTGGGTACGATCAGTTGGGTGTTGTATCACAGAAAGGCCCTTCCCTCCCATGAACGCTTCTAAGGCCCTGAGAATGCTTCTGGAGCACACAGTTACAGTGCTTTTTTTAGCCAGTATTAATGTTGTCATTTAGATGCCACATCAAATGTTTGTTTCTAGGAGATAGGCCCCCAGCCTCTGTTTGTTGTGCTCCCCCCTGCTCCTCTTGGGGCTATCCTTTCTAATTAAGCTTCCCAAAGGTTTGTTTTCTCATCTTGTATAAGCCAGTTTCCAACACAGATACTGAAATCTGTTTTCCCTGCAAGTTCACATCTTTTCTTTTGAGCTTTCAGTCCCTAATATTTCACATTCCAGAAGAGCAGAGGGAAGTGGTGGAGACCAATGGCTCCCCTTGCAGTGCGGACAGCACATACCACTTGTGCTCAGGCTTCAAGCCTTGATGGACAAGTAAAGGCAAGAGATATTATGGAAATCGAGCTACAGGAGAGTTAAATTCATGGGGTTTTTTTAATTCAGTGTTACCAGGATCCTGTCAGTATTGTGTAGAATCACAGAATGGTTTGGGTTGGAAAGGACCTTAAGATCACCCAGTTCCAACTCCCTACCACAGGCACCCTGGACCATGTCTTCCAGGGCTCTGTCCAACCTGGCCTTGAACACTGCCAGGGATGGGGCAGCCACAGCTTCTCTGGGCACCCTGTGCCAGCGCC
>JANRGW010052501.1:0-43591 GCA_024733675.1 Psilopsiagon aymara
TGAGGGTGGTGAGGCACTGGAATGGGTTGCCCAGGGAAGTTGTGAATGCTCCATCCCTGGCGGTGTTCAAGGCCGGGCTGGAGATAGCCTTGGGTGGCATGGTTTACTGTGAGGTGTCCCTGGCCATGGCAGGAGGGCTGGAACTGGATGATCTTAAGGTCCTTTCCAACCCTAACTATTCTATGATTCTATGATTCTATTCACAACCGCCGGCAGGTTGCTCTTCTCCCTGGAAGGCTCTTCCCTATGAGGGTGCTCAGGTGAGATAATCTCCTACTGCTTAATTGACTCAGGTAATAAGCTGCTGCTTAATGCATCAGGGCTTGGACCGTATCACACACACACCCACTGCTGCCACATCTTCCCCCGAGGGACATACACCCTTCCCTCCCCTTGAGTGCCCCAAGGGGATCTCTCCCCATCTGTTTCTTCCTCCTCCCCTGACACATGGCAGGAGAACAGGTTTGCCAGGTTTCTGCTTTGAAGGGAAGAGCAGAAAGCCTGACCTACCTGACTTCCCACCCCATGGGGCTGAGAACAGATAGGGGAAGAGCATGGGCTCCCACTTTGCCTTCCTGATGTGAGGCACAACTTGTGCAGAGGAGAAAAAGGGGTTGGTGCCTCAGTTTCCTCAGGCACTGAGGGAGGGGAGAAAAGAGGAAAACATTTACTCTCCCTGGCAATAACCTGTGAGCTGAGCCTAAGCAGAAAGCCAGATACTGGCTGTAGCTCAGATGGGGTAGGAGAATGGGGGGAAAAACCCTGTCTGTCCCTGGCACCTCTGTTTAGGAACAGGCTCCATCACAAGGGTGACTCAAACCTCACATACTGAGAGGTTTGAGTCAGCCTCTTCATGTCTTTTGCTAAGCTAGTAAATGTTAGATTAAGTGCTGGCAGATGACTCCACTTCCCTTTCCTGGTCTTCATCTCTGCAATTAAGACTAGTGATTATTTTTGTTTCTGAACTTTATATACAATATGACCTGAAAGTGGTCTCCTGGGTTTGGGAAACAAGGGTGTAGCACAATGGGGATGTGCTCAGCACCAGGAAAGCCAGAAGCAACAGCTCAGGCTGAGGAAGCTGAGTTGCCCATGTGTCTAGACATGAAAAGCCATGAGGCTTTTCTGTGCCCTCTGCTCTCCCACCTCACTCACGCACTGCTCCACACTGCAGGGAATGACCCCCACCCTCCTGTTACATACTGGAATTGAAAATGAAAGCCCCCAGCAGAAACCACATCGTTATTGGTGTTCTGTGGTGCCCGGAGGTTACCATCTTCCTCTCTCCCACAGTGCAGAGACCTGGCTGTGGAGCTCCTGCTTCTCTGCCGTACACCTTCCACTGCCACCTCTCCAGGCAGAACCAGAGGTGCTGGTGATCAAATCCCCTCGCTAGGACAGGACGAAAGAGAGCAAAGTGAATGCCAGGTACAGGCAGGGCCCGCTGTTTAACTGAAGCCTTCCTCTGCAAGCGAGGGAGCATGTTGGCACATGCTGCAGGAGAAATATTACTGTGTCTGATCGCTTTGAAGACTGGGGGGTGGAGGGAGAAGAGGCCAGTTAAGTGTGTTTATGTTTGAGAGGAACAAAGGAGAGTGGAGGAGAGAGTAGGGGGTGCCTGCAGCCAAAGATGTGTCAGAGATCACTTGTTCCTCCTGGGCCAGAATACCAGCCTGGGACCACCAGCGGAGGAGATAGGAAGCGATGTGTGCAGAGCACTGTTTAAAGCAGGGAGAGGAAAGTTAAAGCAGAGAAGAAAGAAAACTCCCAAGAGACTTAGGATGGTGATAATCATGACACAGGTTAGACATTGGGTTACCAATCAGTGAGGTGTGCGATACAGCACAAATACACCACAGCAGATTGCACTGCAAGTGCATACCTTTCTGGGTCCTGGTGACTCCCTTGGGGAAGACTGAGTACATGAAGTTTAACCAAGTCAAAGAGAAGGAGTCCATCACTCCACCCCAGCTCTGCCATCCATTGCAGCAAATGAAATGTGGGTCTCTCTGTTTGCAACACTGCTGGGAGTATTGCAAACACTCTTTTCCCAGGGAGTTCCAAGCATTGCCCTGTCTGCCTCACACTGCACCCCAGCAAACGGCACACCCCAGCACAGGGGATGCAGTTAGAGGAATTTATGGAAGAGTCACCCACCAGCAGCAAAAACCCCAAGTGCTTCTCTATTTGCTGTTTAATGCTGTGATGGGAACATTACCTGCACAAGCCCCGGAGTGCACTGCTAACAGTTCCCAGCAAGAGAGGAAGCACTTGCCCATGCTCACTGTCATTGCACAGCACCAGTCCCTGTAGCAAGCCCTGTGAGCAAAGAAGGAAGATGCCACTCAAGCTGCCACCAAAGATGATACCTTCTACTCCCCAGAGGCATTAGCTCTGTTTCGACAGGTCCAATCTAGAAGTTAAATGATCCTGTTGTCAAGCAGAGAACAAGAAAAATGCAGTGAGCTACCTGTTCTCACCAAAAAGAAGCCTGCATTCAAGGGCTGGTTTTATTGCACTGTCTGAAGGCAGACTTAATGCAGACACCCTGTGCTAGCCCCAGGACCAGAAAACCTCTGCCCACAGGTCATCAGTGAATTAACCACACTTAGGCAGGGAACAGATGAGCGCCTGTGGCCAACAGAGGTGTGCAACAGCTTCAGGGGTGTGGTGTAGCCACAGATCTACCCGCAGTTTCCCTCTAAAAAAACAGAAGACCCTAAATGATCATTCACCAAAGCTTTTTTGGCCTGTTGAGGGAGGGATGGAGGGAAGCACATCATACATTAACAGCTATTTCCAAGTTCTCAGTAATCTTCCCTGGAAGCAGAGATGGTTCAATAACTACATTCTCTTTGGTGTTGCCAAAATGCTTCTGCAGATCTACCTGTATTGCAGCACGTGAATTACAATACTGTGTGCCTTCCCTACCTTCCAATTTTTAAAATTCTCTTTTAAAATGCAGATTAAAAAACCCCAAACTAGCGGACAGCCCGATTTGGGGAAAAAAAGCCAGACTTGAATGAGAAAAACATCCAGGTTTAAACAAAGCACTGGCAGACAACATTTTCCTTCTTTTTTAGGTGGTTAGGAAACCAACACTCTTCTCCATACAGCACAATGTATAACCAAAACAAGTATTAGCTTTGCAACAGGAAACCAAAACTGACAATACTTCTTGTGTTCTTGAATGCTAACACATAAATACTGATGATCAGACTTAAGGCATACCTATGAGACCACCTCCATGGTACACGTGACTTCTGCCTGTAAGAAAGTGCATTTTTTCTCTTGATGGCAATGGTAGGAGAACTGTGTTTGAGATCGACATGGACTCACAGCAGCGACTATAACTGCACGTGCTGCTTCTGAACGTGCAGCAAATACGGTATTTGAACTTAAGAAACCAGTAAGCACAAAGCAATTAGAACAGTAAACTGCCATTGTGCCTCCTGAGATCAACAGTTTTCAGCTAAGATCCTAAACTTAAAGGGATGTTTTATCAAAAGGTATTCCAGTCCCATCAATCACTACCTGCTCCTTTTACAAGAGTCCCTGGCAGGGCTCCACTCCTGCTGTCAGGATTTATTTTCCTCCAGCCGCCCTCTTGTGTCTGCATACAGACTTACAGGCAAGCCCCATCCGCTCCCAAGGAAGACAAATAGTAGCCATCATACCAGTCATAACCAAGCTGAGGAAACAGCACTGTGCTGCCCTTCTCTTATAGCCTGGCAAGCAGTTATGCTATCTGCACGTTTTTTTGCAAGATCCATCAGCTGAAGTCACAAAATGATGGTTTTGAAGCTCATGTATGTACTTTAACATGGAAAACAGACATTTTAGCCATAGAACATGACAAAGGAACACCACTGCGTCCATCTTCCCATTTTATTTGTAAACTCCAAAATGATCCCGTGGGAATGGTCAGCTTCCCCTTGGGTCTTGGTTAATGAAAGCAAAAGAAACATCAGAAGTTACATCACGCTGTGGCTGAACCTGCAATTGGACTGCAGGACACAGTGAGCAGTATTATCCAACCCAACTTTTATATACAAATTTGCAAAATGTTGGATTAGCACATCTACAATTGTAAAGTCACAACTTTTACTGGGCAACAAAACCTCTCAAAGCAACATACTCAGTCCTACTGTCATTTCAGAAAGACCATGGAACACCTTCTTGTACTGAGCCAAGTATACCAAGTGCTGTGTTAAATGGGAAAGGGTGCAGGCAGAGGGAAAGACTGTGCCTGGAGCCGAGCTAGTCCCTCTCAACCCAAGCAAAAGACCACTCCTAACTCCAGATTTCTTACCCATTCACCACAAAACCTGCAACAACAGAGATGACGCATAAAGGTATCTGGAAACAGAGTAACCTCTCCCTCCCCAGGAGCACTATACCCTGCCTAACAGAGTACTTCCGTATGTTGAAAGAGCTTCAGGCACTCAGGTGTGGAAACAGCAGGTCTGGTTCATATGCCATCTTCACTGATGGAGGTGGTCCAGCAGCACAGCAATTAGTGACCACTCATGCAAGCCTGAAGTCCTGCCTGTGGAATCATCAGGCAAATGGAGGAGGAACTGCATATAAAGACCAAGACTTCCTTATTTCTTTGCCCTTTCCTCAAAAGAAAAGAACACTGCACAAGGAGGGGGCCATTAATTATGCCTAAGAGTGATTAAAAATAGGGGCATCCTCAACTGTTGTGTTTCCAGAACAGGGATGTGATATCTGAGTGCCCTACAGAGTCCAAGAGGTGTGGGAAGATGATGGTTCTTGTCAGTTTTGTAAGGCCTGGAGATGTAGGTGAGTTTCTGCTGCCTTGACAGTTTCTAACCTTTTATAACAGCAATAGGTCTCAGTTTAATGGCTTTTTTGCTGATGCCAGCTGCGTGGCAGGTGTTGACCACATCTGTCACATTCTTGTAAGACTCTGGTGCCTGGAGGAAGAAGAAAGAAGGGAATAAAACAAAAGACAGAACTATAAACAACCCAAAGTCACAGGAAGCTAGATGTAGGCTTTTGATAGCCCCTCTTCACAAAAACAGTCATATGTATTGAGGTGAACAGATCGAGAATCTGGCTGCCTTACATATCTGAGAAATCTGTGAGACACTTAGGTTTCCAAATAAGCTTTCACCATATTTCAAACACAATAATAGCTATGCTCGTTCAGCTTTCCCTATATTCTCAGATAATCCAGTCCACTAGCATGTGAGAATGTCAGGCCTCATTATCTGGCAGGAACTGACTCCAACTTCCTCCTTACAGATAGTCTTTAAGATTTATCTTCACCGTCCCTTAGTGACAGGAATCAGAGATCCCTCTCCAGCACTCTGACAGGGAAGCTGCTCTTAAATAAAGATTTTAACACCAACAGCACGAACAGCATACTTCCAAACGATTAACACATTTCTATGAATGATGTTGTGAACAGGAAAGACATTCTGTAGAGGAACTGGAAGTCATAATATACAAAGTATCTAGCATTGAGAGTCCTCTTCTTCTTGACCAAGTATAGAAATTAATCTTAAAAGAGGCAGATCTCTTATAACTATTTTCATGATGCTCACACAAAGACTTCTCAGGGTCAAACAGTAATTATCCCTATCACCAGGCAGAAGAGGAAAAAGACAAGCCCCCCAAAACCTGTCATACAGGCATCTCCCCTTTCAGCAGGATTTTAAGGACAGGGAATACACTTTACCTTATTTTCAAAAAGTTTAACAGATCAGGCTCTGTATCTAGGGTACTAGCAATCACATAGCCCTCCAAAAAAATGAGTAAGGCATGGGCATTTCGCTAAAGAGCAAGACCCCCCTTTTCCTCTCAGATAATGAAGTATAAAACTCACTTCCTCCATGACCAGTTTGGGAGAAGCCACACGGATGGCAATGCCCATGTCAGCCAGCTTGTCCAATACATCCTGGAAGTCCAAGTTACGGCGAGATTTGGCTCGAGACAGCGCACGACCCTAGACAGCAGTTTTGTTAGTTACAAATGTTTTTAGTGGTTTGCGAAACCAGAACTCTTCCTTATTAAAGAAAAAACATGATTACATTATAAGTAAACACAGAATGGCTGAGAGCACAGAACACAGAAAGCCACAAAACAAGAAATCAATTTAGACTTTAGGTGATGGGCTCCTGCAAAATCACACATCTGGTACGATGGCTAGGAAAGCTCCACGTGTACCACATGAGTCTTCAAGTGTCTTTCTACCTACACCACTTGTCAGACTGTTCAGAAGTCAAAATCTTACCTGAAGCTATTTCTCTTCCTCAATCATGCTCTCACACTGTTAATCATAGGAAAGGAAATACCTTCTTCTAACTACTGAGGAGTTTTATATGGACAGTTTCAGCACAATTAATCCTTCTTGTTAGCTCACAGATACCAGAATTTGGTAAAAGGAGCTCATTCTCCACATCTTCTTCCTACTATTTGCCTTGCCCCCTGAATTTTCTGCAGGAGCAGTCAAAACTACTCAGTAACATAAAGGGCTTCTAGCCTGCAGTCCTCCTGGGCTGAGATTACTGTGGCAAGGCTATTCTCTAGTGCTATGACCAAAGGATGAATCACACATTGGATGACCCTTGAACAACCCTGCTCTCTGAATGACAGTTCCATTCCCATCTCTTCCTATCACTTTTTGACTTACAGCTCCATGACAAGTAGTTCCGAAGGTCTCAGTCATGCCTTGCTCTGTGCCAGTAAGAACATAGCTACAGGTGCCCATAGTCCCACCGATCAAAACAGGCTGTCCAGTCAGCTGTGGATGCAAAGTTTCAAGTCACAAGAAAAAGCCTTGAACTCACTTCTAATAAAAGTCTGAAAGGAACCATATCTCCAGAAAAGGAAGTCAGATTCACATTCCCCCAGAGCATACCTGCTTGCCTTGGGTGCTTGGTACAAGGGACTCTGGAGAATTAACTGGACTGAAAGATGCAGACCAGCAGATCAGAAGACTTGTGTCCAACAGAAAGACAAGGCAAAACACTGAAGCCTGCCCTAGGTATGAAACGCTTCTTTCCCTTCATGATAATCTAGCTTTTGTGGGTGTGGAGCAGAAGAGGGAGCTCAGTGCCCCAAAGACCTAACATTCAGACAAGCAGACTATTGTCATCCCACTAGGGTTCCAGTGCTGTTAGCTCAAAATAGGAACTCACAGCATTAGATCTCTGTCAGGAACAGAGATGAATTGTCTGATCCATCCAGAACTGTCTTAAAATTTACTTCTCCCACAGACAAACTTACTTGATAATCAACAGCAATAAGAGGATGGTGAGGAGGGAAGGCCCTGGTTGATCCCTTTCTGTGTACCAGCAGAGTCCGCTCCTTTCCATCCACTACATGTTGCTCTACTTTGGCAATGTTGTGAGACACGTCATATATAACGTGCATATCAAGGTCATCTGGGGTTGTGTTGAAGACTTTGGCAAAGGCCTAAAAAGAGAGCAAAACAGGATGTGAACTACAAAAAGATAACTGCTCTGTATATGTGGAAGAGTTACAATCTGTTTAGGAATTAAAAGGAAGAAATCTGCTTGAAAGAGTTTCATACGGGTAAGTCAGTGACCTAAACACTTGGCATGGCAGGTAAGAAACGTCAGCTGAATTCAGCCAGAATGGCACTGAATACACCAAAAGGGTGAGTGACAGAACTGGACTATCTAGATTGTTTATCTGCCCATTGGCAGCTTTAATGCTGGAATTCAGCCACATACTGACAAGATAAATTCTTGCAACTCTGAAAAGATGGCATTAGCAATGTAAAAACAATTTTCTTGTATCCTCTTCTTCCAGTTGAAAGCATTTTCAAAAATACTGCTTAAGGGGCATCTGCAGATACAGTCCAGAGATGTTAAGAGGATTTAGACAGATTGTAATGACTGGAGCTTTGTGTGAGTCTCTCCAGAAAACACAGTTTAAGAAGCACAAAAATGAAAATCACATTAAACACAGCAGCTGCTCTCTGTTCCATATGCCTGGGATAAAGCAGGAGATGCATACCAAAATCTCTGCATTAGAGACAACTCTGGTCCTACCTGTCTTGTTAGAAACGTCATAGAAGAGCGGTTGACCCAGGCATAGTTTCCAGCAGCTGCCATTCCCTTCAAGTAATCCTGCCCCTCTGCTGAAGAAATCCTGGCACATGCCAGCTGGCGATCATTCACTATGATTTTGTCCCGTTTCATAGCTTTTTCCATAGCCACCAGTGCATCTGGGAAATAAACACAGTGAGACTAAGTGACTTCCTAATTTTGTTTCAATCTGTTGAGTTGGATGTCTATAATTTATATTCAAAAACTGAGCTCATCTGTCCAAGGGTCAAACCTATGGCGTCTTCCCAAATGCAAAAGCAAATCTGTGGCAGAACCTTATCAACTGTTTGCAAACAGACAACCCATGTCAAGGCAATTCAGAGTAGACTCGGCAACTGCACTTTAAGAAATGCTTTTTGGTGCTGGATTTTACTGTCAAGGACAAGATCACGCTGAAGAGTTTGCTTTACTCCAGTTACCTATGCCAGTCAGATCATACCTGTAGCAACTTGGTGGCCCAGACCTCTGCTGCCACTGTGGATCATCACGCACACCTGCCCTTTGTGGTCAATGCCCATCTTCCTGGCAGCATATTCATTGTAAATGTCATCCACAACCTGGATCTCGGCGTAATGATTTCCAGCTCCCAGGGTCCCCAGCTGCCAACCACAATACATAGATCAGAAGTGCTAGTAAAGCAGCCTCTGAGAGCAGGTGTGATCTACGGGAATATGGGTGGTAGGGCAAATTTCTACAGCAAGGTCATGACTATAGAAGTTTTTCTAGGAAAAAAACCCCACAAATCCCCATATAAACTGAAAGGAAGCAGAACACAGCATCGTTATCACTGTCCTCTTTGTTCAGATTTGTAACTATTTTTACTGTTAGGAACACGACTGCGATTAAACAGAAGGACCAGGATCTACAGCCTGTGCCACCACTTTCTTCCAACTTACTCAGGCCTTAGGTAAAAGATGGGAAGGGTACAGAATATTGGGAATTTACCTTCAATTTGTATAGGCAAGGCAGACATACAGTCTTATCGTTGTGGAGTTGTAACCAGGTAAGTTACAACATTCTGTAAATTATGTACTTTGAACCTTTCAGTAGATTACAGCAAGATATTAAATTTCCAAGACTGATTTTTTTCAACTCTGTAACAAATTGTCACTTACTTGCAAGGGAAATGTGAAAACTGAGGATGGAAGATTACTGTTAGGTTAGAATGCTATAATCTTGGAGTACCACAGTTCATAAAACTTGTCATATAAAAGAAAGCTTTACAATTGTAGCATTAGTATAGCCATCTCAAAAGTGTCCCACACAGAGCAATGAGATATTACACACAGAAATGAAATCCTACCCTTGAACTGCAATTGAAAGTTACGAGCTAATTCTACTTATTACTCTATCCTTCTTTGGCATGCTCTTAACTTCCTGAGCAAACAAGAAGAAAAGTTGCAGAGTATCTTGCCACTTCTTAAAAACAAAACTCCATCTGGATGGGGAAATGCCACTTGACATGAATTCCAGTCCCAGGTGTTAACTGATGAAAGATGCCCTCACGGACCTTGGGTATGTCCAGTATCATTTCCCTATCTTAAAGTTCTGTTAAGAATTATTCAGAAAGCGCTACACCATTGCACCTTTCTCCCCGCCCAGAAATGCTAGGCAGAATTTCAAGAAAAGACAAAAAAATTAGAGAACTTCTTGCTAACCTTTATAATTGAATGCTGGGAGTACTTACAGCCCTCCAGAATCACAGTATTACCTGAGGCAGGCCCCTCTTCTTTGCTCTTGAGGAGACCTTGTTGGGATCAGCCTGCAGCATCCTTCCATATTCTTCACAGTGCTCCTTGTCCTCCGCCCATGCATAGCCCTCCCGGAGAGACCAGTCCACGCCCATCTCTAGTGCCTCTTCCAAATCCCTGCAATTATCAAACACCCACATAAGGTGGTTATCCTTGGATATACTCCAAACACCACTGGATATGGCCCTGATCAACCTGATGTAACTGTTGTTAGACCTACCTTCAGAGTGAGCTCTCCTTCATGCAAGGAGTCAGAAGAGATGACCTCAAGAGATCCCATCCAAACTAAGTAATTCTATGACTTTATGATGAGCCTCTAACTTCTAGAAAGAAGTTCAACATCCTCATACTTCATGAAAAACCTCTACAAATATATTAACTTCAGATGGGTCATTCCTTTCTCCTCTTTGTTGTGTGGGGAATATCTTATTTTCTCGCTCATCTTTTTCAAAAAAATACCTTAAGGTTCATGGAGGTTTTCTGTCCAAAGAAATATGAACCTTTCAAGAACTTTTAGTTATTACAGGGTTTTAAATGGGGGAATAAACACCTGATTTTGTGCACTGATGATTATGCCAGTCCTCCTGGTGAAGAACATATGCAGAAAGACTGGAAAGAGTTTTATGCAAAGAGAATTACTTTTTCTTTCTTGAAGTCTTCCACTGATGAATCTTTCATCAAAATATACACCAGAGATGTCCCCTCCAGTAATGTGTGCACAAAGTCAGTCTCTTACTTGGCATTCATGGGGATGACACCTTTGGAACCAACACCAACAGGAATGTGGTCAAACATAGCCTGGGCAAGCTGCTCTTTCACAGGCTGCACATCACTTTCATCCAAATTTGTACGCAGTAAGCGGACACCACAGTTGATGTCAAACCCGACACCACCTAGAAGTGTGGAAAAAGCCATGAGGTTAATAAAGCAAACGTGCTGATGGTAAGCGCTTAAATCAGTGTCCCTCTGACAGGGAGCAGCACAGAACACTGTGATCTTACACCTTCTTTCTGACACCATACTGGCAAAAAAAGCAGAACTGCAGTAAGCATTATCTTAATAGAATTACATGGAGCCTTGGATTTCAAGACAGCCAAAAATGTAGTCTTGAAAAGAACTTGAAAACTCTTAAAAAACCCTCAGTTTTTTCAGTCACGAGCATATGCTCTGCAGACACAGCTGTACATTTACCTACTGAGCTCTGCATCTAACAAGTTGCTCCAACAAATTGACAAAGTAGACACAATTATAAAACATGCTGCCCACAGAAAATAAAGAGGATGTTCCTGTTCTTCTGCCTAAGGTTAGAAGTGCCAGATCTTAGCATAGCTCCCTGCTGTAAGATGTTCTCAAAAGCAAGTCCTTTTTGAATCTTCACTGGAATAATAATAACTAGTTATAAGTGATATATAATTACAAGGAAAACTAAAGTTCAGTGCTTAGTGTTTTGCTTAACTTTTACTATTTAATAAAAATAGATTCTGCAGGGTAAGGACTAATGTGAATGCCACCTTTAGTATGAAAGTTCTGGTATGAAGTAGTGTCAGAGGTGGGGATACCAGACTAAGAGATCTTGGGTTTGAGTCAATCAGAAACACTGGAACTGACTGAAGCAAACCTGAAACATGAATATCATATTTCATGACAAGCACAAATGCATCTTCAGCCCATCAGTAATTAAAGACCCAGGTGTTGATTAAAAAGAAGGACATATTTTAAAGTCACATTTTTAATCAAGAGTAGAAATATTCTCAATAGAAGTTTTCAAACACTGCTCAAAGAAAATAATCAGTTTTTTATCAACCTGATGAAGCCCAAGTTGAAAGCCTTGTCCTCTCCATTCAAAACTGAGGGATATCATGGGCCCAAGTCACAAACACAAGGGCTATTCTCTCTTTACTGTTTACATATTTTCAGTGTAATCACCTGCTCCACAGAGAATAAAGATTTTGAATGAAAGAATTAGGCACCTTTTCACTCCCCCCCCCCCTTTTTTTTTTTTGCTTTGGTTCTGTATATGAAGTAAAGACCTGCCATTTCAAAAAGTATTTTTGTGCCATCCCAGACATTTCTCAGTGTAGATGAGGTCAGTCATCCTAACCTGGTGAAACCACTGCTTCAGGATCATTCATATCGAAGGCAGCCATGTTGCCAATGGCAAATCCATAGCCAGAGTGAACATCTGGAAGGCCTATTGATCTCTGAAAGAGAATGAAGGGAATTGTAAAGTTGTATGAAACTCTACGCTGCACAGCATCACCTTGGTTATGTTTTGCCTTGTGGCACTGGTTGTCACATTAGTAAACAAATATACTAAAAAGACAGTGGATGTTCAGATGTGGATGAAATAAACACACTGGTTCAGGTCAAGTTAGTATCTAAACTTTTGCAGTTACAAGACAGTCAAATAAAGCAGAGTACAGATCTCACTCTGAAGCAAACACCTCTTTGTCCTCTTGGCTCTGCTGACCAGATCTCAAGAAAACCTAAGGGGAACTTAAGCACTTAAATGTAGGAATTGTGATCTCAAGATGAATTTTAATCCGGCTTTTTCTGGGACTAAAGAGTCCTTGCATTTAAAATTTATGCAGGCAATAGCTTATTGGTAGCATAAAGCAGAGACATAAAAGTGAGGATGAGTTCATCTTTACCAAATTCCTCCAATGGAGGCATCTGCAATATTTAAGTACTGCAAATGTAACAACAGAAGAGTTTAATGCTATGGAATGGAATCATAGAACAGTCAGCATTTTCTCTTCCTAGCTGTCACTAAACAATGACCAAAGACTGCACCCTATAGGCAAGAAAAAGTAATCTTTAGGATGATATGCTGAGAGGGCAGGACAAAAAAAGAATCTTTTTCAAGGAAACTTTTCATATTATTACTAATTAGAGAAAGTAAGTATATGCTTCTATGCAAGTCCAAAGAATATATGAATTTGCCAGGGTAGATTAGGACGCCAAAAACAGCATGCCACAATCTATTTTAGCAAACAAACATAAACCCCCAGATCCACAGAAACCTCCCAGAAATTGGAACTTTTCAATGTGTATTAAACAGTCACCACACAGTATTTTTCAGTGGGATTATGTGCGTCTTTTGCCTATTCTTGTCATCGCCAAGAAATCTCTTGGTTTGGAAATAAATTCCTGGCAAAGAAACCGAAGAAAAACAATTTTGAAGAGCAGTTACTCACGTGAACAATGCCAGGTAACGCAGCCACATTCCCAATCTGTTTCATAGCAGGCAAAAAGCCACCTGCACCTGAAGAGGAAAAAACAGAAAGTAAGTAACCTGATAATTTACCGCAATAATCACAATGCAGCACTTCATAAACAAGTTGCTCAAAACACTGGCAGAAGTCACCTACCAGCAAGTACTGTAATCTGGTGTAAAGCATCTACCATTATGCATGATCTGTAGCTTAACTAAAGTATTATGCTAACGTTCTCCTGCTGTGTTAGTACCACTGCAGACCAATCCATGCTCACAACAGAAGCACGCTACCTGCCACATACTGTTAGTGCCATGCCAGCTGTCACATCTGAGTGCAGCCCTGCACTTCAGCCCCACGTAGAGCAGACAAGCCTAAGCTATAGCCCCCACTAAAGCAAATTCTGACAGCAGGCATTCAGAGAATGCTCTGGAGCACAGAAAGCAACCACCAAGTCTGTGTTGACACGTCTGATCTGGGCCACAGCTGCAGGCGACATGCCTGGCACGAAGAGGCTGACAAAGTGAGAGAACTCATCCCTGTTTGCTGCCGCTCCACATGTGCCAGCCGGGACACAAACGGGGCCCGCCCCATGGTCCCTACTACACTCTGGCCCCCTCAGGACCCACGGGCAGCTCGATGTGATCCCAGGCGCTCAGCGAGGCTACGGCAAAGAACGTGCGAGGGCAGCCTGGGGGCAGAGGCCCCGCGCTCTCTCCTCCCACCACACTCACCTCCCCCGCGGCAGGCATTGCGCAGCTCCTCGAACATCAGCTTCTCCAGCGGGTCGTTCACGTAGAAAACACCCTCCACCTGCGGGGAGAGAGCTGTCAAGGAGAGCGACCGGCACCAGACCGGGACACCCCAGTCCCCCCAGCGTCGGGTCCCCCCACCCCCACGCACATGCATGTTGGGCACGAAGCCCTTCTTGATCCGCCAGCAGTTCTTGTCGATCTTGTCCAGGTACTGCAGCTCGTCATTGTAGCTGCGGCTCATGGCTGCGCCGTCCCCGGCCCGCTCTCCGTCCGCGCTGCCGCCAACACCGCCTCCAGGCACGAACGCACGGCAGCCGCCGAGGGTCACACCACGGCACGCACCGGACGGCGGCCGCCGAGGGTCAAACTTCCTGCGGAGCTGGCGGCCGCCGGCGCCCCCCGGTGGTGAGCCGCCTTTCCTCGGGAGGGTCCCGGTGGAGGCTCGAGGTGCAGCGGCGGGTTCGCGCTAGTCGGGGAGGCCGCCCGCTTGCTCTGCCGTTCTGGAGCTCACCGTGTGTAGGTGATGCCCATTGCCAGGTTTCTGTCCTGCGTGCTTAGGTTTAGGAGTGCGGGCTGGATGTTTGCGCTATGCGAGCTGGTTTGTGGGCTGCCGGAGAGCACTGCCCTGAGCGCGGTGTGTAGGTGGAGCTTTAGGTTGCAAAGCACACATGGATTGCTATGATGGTGGCACTGCTCCGGAGGTCGCCATGTGCAGGTGATGCCCTTTGGGGAGTTATGACTGTGATGGGGATGAGGACAGAGCCTGCTCAGCTCCAGGTTCCCTCTGTGACTGCAGCATGTGCAATGTGGAGGAGGGACTGTTGTCTTGGGTGGGTAGCACTCTTGTGATGCTGCCTTGCAGGATGGGCCACCACCCAGCTTTGGGGTGCTGATCGTGTGAGGCCTGGAGCTGACTTCATCTTGCTTTGGTTCTCCAACATGCAGGGCTATAGCATCTTTCTTCTAACATTTATTAGAGGACATTTATCCTGGTCATTTGGCTAATGTGTACAGGAGCACACATCATGGCGAAAAGACCTTGGAGTGCTGAGACATTTTGGGAATCGTTACTCAAAGGAGAGAGAAACTGTTCCACATGGAGCCATAAACTAACCTTTCCCCAGCTATCTAAAAGCAGCTAGTTCTTGGCCTTGGGGTAAATATAGCTGGTCAGGGGCACAGTGACTTTATTTTTATGTGGTTGTAATAGTGTTTGTTAGCAAACTTGCTTAAAGAAGCCTTACCTCTCACTGGGCCACAAACTGAAATAAATATTAACTCAAGGTCACTCTTTTGGGTTACAGGAGGACCTGAAAATAAGGGCCTGTGGCATTGTGACATGGTACAAGAGAACTATCCAACTGAAAAGTCTGCAGTCTGGGCCGCAACTGACCTAATGCTGGGAAAGACATAGGAGGGAAGGCCTCCATAAAATGACTTTTAGCTATATTTTGGACCAAGAAGACAAAGGAGTCATAAAGATGAGCTTACTGTTTTTTTGTGTGAGGACAGTACTGGTCTGAAGTGGGCTAAACATGGGCTAAATGTGCAATGAGAACATTTTCTGTGCTACCCACATCACAAACCTACAGAAGAAGTTGAGGTGCTCTGAGATGAATCAGTGTGGAAGCTCCTTCAGCTTGTTGCAACTGTACAACCATATTTTGCAGTGTCTTCTTTTCTTCCTCTGCTGTCCAGAAGGAAATGGGGAGTTTTCAGCATTGTTTGGGGATGCTGAAGCTGTTACAGTCTGACCAGCCTCCCAGTGAATCTCATATCCTTGCATGTGGGCGGGCTATGTACTTGTACACTATGCAAGGGAGAATAAATTGTTCTCCCAAGATATTCTGGTCCCAAATAAGGCACACAGGTCTGTGTGCCACACATTTATTTGAGTGGGAAACCTAGGAAATAATCTGATGTTTTGTATTTAAGGTTTCAGACTGGGAGAGTCACAAACAAGGAAAAAAGCTGTTAATTTCTATGAAGGGTACAGCCCTTCGTCATACTTACCTAGAGAGAAGTAGAGAGATTGTATCAGTGTACATCGCAGTCATAGCTCATTTCTCTTTTTAACAGTACCAGCTTGGTAAAGGTATTGAGTATTGGTGTTGCACTTGGAGCACAGAAAGAATGGGATGTTTTATGGTCCTAAATTCAATTCATGGTTGAATGTCTCAAGTAATGGAAGCTTTTACCACACCACTTGAGAGACCGCTGTATTGTCTACTAGATTTCATAAGCAAGGAGTTTTATTTTTTATTTACTTGAGCTGCTTGCTTCTTTCTGAAGAAATAAATGGTGAAATGAAAAGCAAATCTGAAAACCTCCCCTACTGAGACTTTTGGTTGTTGCTGTTTGCTTCACATTTTCCTCCTTGGAATGCATTAGTTTCCAGTTAAAGGAACCTGAAGAAAAGATGATTATTACCAAGAAATTTGCAAATTAGCACAGCTCAAAACACCCCCACAGCAGTGTTCTAGTAAAATGAGTGAGGCTGAGCTAAAACCTCTATATATTTATTTGGATCATTCTATATTTGGATTTAGCAATCCTATTACGGAGCAGAAATTTAGGACTGGTTAGATGCATTTGTCCTGGAAATAGCACTGGTAAATTGTAAGCTCTGATAGGTGGAAGGAGGAGGATAGCATCAAAGTTCAAACGAGGAGAAAAGCAATAGACATTCTTCCTTTTCTATTAAGTGTGTTTGCATATTTTCAGCACATTCAGCAAATGAATAGTTTCTCTGGATGGACAAAATTAGTGGTTAAAGAGAAGCAGAATGCATTGACTATGGGATGTGGGATATTGCAGTGCTATTACACAAATCGATGTTATGCCTCCAGCAAGAGTTTTCAGTTCAGTTTAGATCACCTCCAAAGGAGGAGGAGAGGGTAGCAGAGTCAGACCACCCGCATGACCATGCTTGGAAAACCTGCCATTTAAAGAAAGGTTGTAACATTAGTGAAGAGATGAAGAAGGGAAGGGATGGGAAACTTGTATGTCATATAAGGTGCAGTGCTGGAGCAGATGTGACCATTAATCTCTGTTTTTTTTATGAAACAAGAAGAAAAGAGAGTTTAGTGGTGAGGAAAGACAGGTGAAAGGAAGCTTTCTTCCATATGTCTGCTTTGTGTTTCTTGGAGTCCAGGAGTTTAGTCCAGCTCTAAACAAGGGTAGGAATTACTGTAGTTGTAAATGCATTTTTATTTCAACACTGCTGTTCTCTAAAGTCAAATTTGGATTCTGAGAATTTGTCAAGAAATGCTCCTGGGAGACAAATGATCACATAAATGTCAACTGCAGCATTTCTTAAATGTTCCTGCTCCCGTATCTGCCAGGAGTAATGTTTCAGCAGTCTCTTTTGGGCTGAACGTGGACCTACACAACATTACATTCATTACTTTCTGAAGACATGCAGCACTGAATTTTTCACCATATTCCTGTCTTTACCACGGCTAAGTTTGCAGTTGATGTAAGTATTATCCTGCGCTGCTAAGCTCCCGCTACCTGCCGAGATTTGCAGCATCGCTTCTTAAGCTCAAATGACTACAAAAATCACCAGGTGGCAGCAGAGTCATTTCTGGTCTTCTCTTGCCCTGAACTGCTCACAGCTGCTTGCTGTGGCGTGCTCCTTATAACCACAGTTCCCAGTTTTGCAGGGTATGCAAAGACAGTTACACCTACTGAGAAAGTCCTTGCCTCTTCTTCAGCAAAGGTTTTATGTTCTCCATTTGGTGCCTCCACGAAGGCTGGGGTTTAAGGGATGATTTCTTCATATTTTTCTCCAGATTCCTTGGTTTTGTCCAGAATTGCCCCAGTTTGTAGCTTACAGATCCTGGTATATACACATGATAGTGGCTGTGTTCTTATGGTATATGCTGCAAAGGTAATATAAGGTAACTAATGTAACTTCAGCTAAGAGCAGAGACTGTCTCTGGAACTAGCAGAGGTTGACTCCTTGGCTCAGGGGTGAAACTGGCTAATGGGAATCTTGTTAATGGCTCTGCTGTTGTTCCACTGTTGTGGTTGGTTTTGCTCAATAAAAAGCAAAATGCTGAGAGGAGACAACTACCCCAGAGGATTACAAAATTCATACTAATTTTGGCCTGGAACAATCCTGAAGTTTCCTGGTTCTGGAATTTCACATAAAAGGAGTGTTTCCCAGACACAACCACTAGACACTGAGGCTCCATAGTAGTAGGTAGTCAGGTAGTCAGGATCTGGTCTCTGTGGGTCCAATAGTGACTTAACTGCCTGCTTCAATGACAAGCCAAGCTCTGTGACAGGGGAAGGAGGGAAAGGTTATTATAATTCCTCTGGATTGCTTCTTCTAACAGAAAAAAACCCAAACAGAATCAACACACATATTTGTTCTTCCAGCAAGAGCTCCTTTCAGTGGAGTTTAGGTCTGGAAATGGATCAAGGGGCACCTGTATTCAAACCTACTGCAAAAGACATGCTTTTGTGTTTTGAGTTCAAACTCACCTTTTCCAAACTTGCAAAATCAAAAGATGCTGATGTGCTCAGCAAAAGGAGGTGGAGGCTTCTAAACTCAGGGTCATCAAATATGTTCCTGGATAGACAGTCTTCCAAGGTTACCTCTTATGCAGCCTGTAAAATTACTCAATTTTATTTGTCTATTTTTTAATTGCTACCTGGGGGTTGCTGTATCTGGAAATTTTCACAAGATTAAGGACTTAATTCTTATTCCCACACGTGTCCCTATGGCGGAAGAGATTTCCCAAAGTGGTGCTATTCCACTCAGTTTTAAAGCCTTTCTTACATAGCTGGGGGTCTGGAAAGGTAGCATGAAAGGAAAAGAGACTACTTAATGTATTTGCACATCCAGACGCTCATGCATTTCGGGCTGCAAACTTCCATTTCTTCTTTCTCCCTCCCACTTAACACTCTTTGTGCTGTCCACCAGCAGGGGTTGGAAGTTTGGAATGGACTTAAAGCAAAAATGCATACTCTATTATGAGCATATTTCAGGGGTAAAATGGATATACTTTTATTGGACTGAATGCATTCAATTGCAGAAACTTCCATTATTTCAAAACAAAGTTCTGTTATTCAAACAAAAGGTTGTTACCCACTATGACGACTCTAAGCATTTTCCTGTAGCTCATTTTTAAACTAGCCTTTAGGATTTACTTGACTAAATGAAACCTCAGGATGGAGAAGCTTGGGAGGAGGGAGAGGCAGAACTCACAGTATTAGGGGTGATAAAATGAGAAATGAGAGAGATGAACATCAGTGCAAACTCATCAGCATTAGAATAAACTTAGAAATAGACATTTTACATTTCCATAGTGCTGTCAGCTGCCACTACAGAGACAGGGATCTATTACCTCTGTTTATACTGCTGCTAACTTAATTTATAGCAATTTCTTCTATAAAAGTAGACAGGAACTTGACTGCATGAGAAAAAAAAAATCCCTTTGAGCTGAAAATAAAAATGATAATGCACACAATAGATTTCTGGAAGTGATTTGAATGGACAGTTAAAGTGTAAGGTGACTTAGACATATTTTTAGTAAATCTCAGCACGACTTACATACTTTCATTGCACATTTGTAGATGGATTGACAAAGGGCGGACATGGGACATTTGCTTAGTAAGATTGGATGGGACCGGGTTAGCTTACCACTTGCAGGCTTCTTTATTTTGCTGGGATTTGCTGGAGGAGGAGGTGAGAGCAGAAGTGGGCACAGAGCCCTTGGGGCTGTAATCAGGTGCCTTTTCATAATCAGTATTGTGAGAAAGGGATCTCATACAAATTTGTCCTGGCAAAAATGAGCAGCTCATGTCAGTTCTGTCCAGGTGTCCAAGAAGATAAGAAGCACCAAGCTTTCCACAGCTTTCAGTCAAAGGAGGAGTCTGTAAGATGTTTTGCAGGCGTACATCAGTACATTATGCTTTTGCTCCAAACCAGCTGACACAAGCCGCAAACTAAAGGCTTGTGCTCATGTCCATCACTCATCATGGCGTCTTAGCTTGGACTCAGCCTTTTGCTCACTACTGCTTCTCCATGTTGGTTCTGGAGCTGATTGCATCCTATCAGATTGGCTCCAGAACCAGTTATCATCGATTTGCAAGATACCACGAAGACATACCTAGAGATGTTAATATCTCAGTCCTTTGAGTGAGGTTGCATACCAGCCCATGGCCTGGCTCAGTCAGACCTGTTCTTCGTTCAGGCAGTGTCCCTCAGTCTCGTCATTTCCTGAGCAGGAGTCTGGACCTTCTCCATAGCAAAACAGGCCTCTTGGTGAGAAGTTTGGTCTTCTTAAGTACCTTTCATGCCCCCTTAGAAGTAGTTCATGAGCCTCTAGGGGTCCATAAACCAGAGGCAGAAAAGCACTGCTCTGGAAAGTCTAAGGAATATAATCATCAGCCTCCAGGTAAACATGTGCTTAAATGCTTTACTGATCAGAGAGACTGCTGGACCTGGACCTTGGAAGCTGCCTTGTGATCACAGTTATTTTCCTCTGAAGTTGATCTTCAGATTGAGGTGGAGCATTTTCCCGTTGCAACATAACCTGTTTTTGCAGGGGGAAGGAAAGGGAGGAGAGGACTGGCAACAGGTTGCAGCAATCTTTGCTCAGGATTTGCTCAAAATTAGGAGTAGTCACTGCTATGCAGATATCAGCAGGTTTGAATAAAACAAGGGATGAGGTAGCTGGGAACTGAGTTGCACAACCAAGCCACAACAGGAGAAGTGTAACACAGGAACAGCAAAGTCTGGCATATCTGATAATGACCCTGGGTGGAGAGAGGCACAAGAATATTGCTTGATGCCTGTCTGCCGGCTTTCTGGATCTGGAAGAATCTCACCTCTCATGACAATGCCATGAGCAAAATAAAGTCTCTATCACGTTTTGCACCACACTGGTCCCACTGACTCAGTGGCATCCCCAGTGTTTCCAGGGTTAACAGGTGAGGTTGCCCTCATGCTAACTGTTGTTTCAGAACTGAGGCCTCCCATGTTTCTTAGCTCAGCTTTGCCTATGCTTCCCACCACTTGAAGGCCTCTACTGTACTTTACCCTGAATAGCTAGCTGCATGTTGGCGCCACATCCTCACCACCTGTGGATGTGGACATTGCTGAGGTCATTCTAACTGAGAGTTTAGATTAAGAAAAATAAGTTGTCGATTCATTGGCTCAGGTCTTCAGTTGTGCAAACAAGCAGGGCATTGATTTATAATATGTGAGAGCCTGGTAGCCCACGTCATGAGTAAGCATACAAAAGGCTTTATAGGAGTGTAAAAGGATAGTGTTTCTGCTCCTTATTAGTTTTTAGCTTGCTTAAATACCACCCATTTCAGTGGGTGTCAGAGGATTAATGACTGAGGATCTGCCATCTTGCATATCATTTAAAATCTCCTAATAGGGTAAGAGAGCACAGATGAATTATCTTTCCAAATTCATAGAGTCAAGCAGATAACTCTGGCATATGCAACAGTGCTGCATATGGGGGAAGGAAAGGAAACCTCATTGTGCGAGGTAAGAGATGACAGGTCTCAGCCACAGTGCCTTATGAAGCAGGACGCCAGGTTGGCTGTGGGAGCAGGAACAAGACAGGGGGTGAGGAGTGATGCTGGAGTAGTGAGTGTTGAGATGAGAAGGAGCAACATGCATGGCAAGTTGAAGACTTATTAGTGTACAACATGTACCAAAAAAGAAAAAAATCATTGTCTATGATTTCAAGCCTAATTGCTGCTCCTTGAGGGCCTCAGTATAACAGCTTATTATCAACGTGAAAGCAAGGGCTTGCTAGGAAACATGATTACTAAAGTTTTGAACTGTAAAAGCTTTGATCATAGGGCTGATATGTGTCCACTTCAACTGCACTTACTTAATATAATGAATAGCCCATGACAGCATTTTTTATAGTAATCGTGTATAAAGCTGGATTTTACTGTATTTGACCACCCTTGAAAGAGAAATTAAGAGTCAATTAGTGGAACATAATGCATTCAAACAACACACAGGCAGCTACGATGCAGGTTATAAACAACATCACACATTGCATTCAAATAGCTGCGGAACTCCATGAGGTTTGCCTTCAAGTACCGTTCTACTCTGAAAAGCAGGCTCTGAAAAGCTCACTGTGTGGATCCATGTTTATTGCATTGCTCTAGTCTTTATCAGATCACACTGCTTGAAAGAAGATGCTTTCTTCCTTCTATTTGCTAGCTCAACATGGGATCAGAGAAGAAAGATGAATTGTTCTTCCATGTCAGTTCAGAGGATAAGTGATATATGAATGATTTCATCCCATTATGTTTTCCACTGTGCTTGGGCAGCCCTCGTTGCCTCACCTAGTAACACTGCTGCTGGAGCATCCACCTCAGTATTTGCTTTTTACAGAAGCCAGCTTTGCCTTCCCTGCCCAGTGTCACTTAGGTTAAGACAATTAGTCCTGGGATGGCTGCAGAGCTGTAAGCTGTGTTTCAAGGTAAGGCAGCTTGAAGGTCAGTTGGTCGGCTAAGAAGCTGTGGTATGGCCTCCTTCTTTTGATGTCTGTTCTCAAATGTCTGTCCAGCCTCAGACTCCCGGGGCTGGGTGAAAAACAGCAGCAGACACCAAAGGGTGCACACTTGCTCATGTTTGCATAAATCAAAATCCCTTGCTAACAGATGAGAGGGGAGCCAAATGAAGTGAGACGCGGGGTATTGAACACATCTGTCAGTAACGTCTGGTGAGAAAAGCTGAGTACAGTTTCACTGCGGTGTGAAACAACGCTCGTTCCTTTTCAGTAGTTGCCAACTGGGCCTTCTGGGTCTCATCTGGTTTTCCTAAGTGCCTGCCTGCTATCCTTCCTCTTCTCCTTTCTTTCTCCTTCTTTTAGGCAGTTTTTCCTCTTGGTTCAGCAGTGGGGCATGGATAGACACATGCTGAGACTTTGGCTCTGGTCTCAAAAGAGGGGTTTCCAGGAGGTAGGGGATAGAAGGGCAGGAGGAAAAGCATGAGGAGGTGTGACCACCAACACAGCAGAGTGTCCTTGTCCTTGGGTTTTGTGCTTTGTGGGATAATAAGTTCCACTTCAGTGTCTAATAGCTGTGGTGTCCCCAGTTGTCTCTTCCTTATGGATCCTCACCTCTGTGCTCTCTCTTGAAAGCTGTTTTTCAGCTGTGCTATTCAAGAGTCTCTCTCCACTACTCAGACAGCTTTTGTTCACTGACTTGTCAGGACAGAGCAGTCTCTGACCCTCTTTGTCTAACCTGCCTGGTATCACAGTCAGCCTTTTCAGAAGTCACTTGCATGAAGACAGGGGGACTGGAACTTGATGGTTTTATTAGCCTTTTATATTAGCCTTGTTTCCATGGGAAAGCAAGGTAACAAGTGCAGATCCCATGAGTTTTCCACCAACTAATGATATATAAAGGTAAGGCTTATATAAGGATTTATAAGGATAAGGCTTATAATACTGATGCATCTGGTTTCTTCTGGCCTGCCTGTGGGTCTCTGGGTGTACTCTGTAGACAGTCTTTTAGGAAATACTAATGGTGAGCAGTCTTTGCTTCTCCCCAGCACGCTTGTTTGTTTGTTTTCTTCCTAATCCACCTTGCAGAAAGGCCATGATCTCATGTGGGGTCTTATCTTAACAGAAACAATTACACTTCCTGCTTTAATTAACAGTGAGCTTGGCCCTCCCTTTCAAAACTGCAGGTTGAATTTCCCTTAGCTGTACCTGGAGAGCTTTTGCTGACTTAAACGTCAGAGAGGTGCATGATAGGAGGCAGCCAGTCACCTTCAGGGTTCCCACATGTATCACCTTGGGGAGAGTCTTCCTTGCTTTTTTTCTGAGAAAGAACTGCTCACATCCCTCCTTAACCTCTAAGGGAAGAACTTAACTCAGAAATAAACAGTGCCTTCAGATACAAGTTGCTTATCTGAGTGCTGAGTAGAGGCTTTGTACAGGAACTTCTTAGGAGATACTCCATCACATACTTCCCCTCTAAAGCAAATAGTTAAGTGGTGGACCCTCAGCAAGAGATGGTGATACAGCTTAAACTAACCTGATTAGCCACCCCAGCAGCCTTAAGCATGTTCCCCTGCCTTTGCTGTGTTGCCTCACATCCACAACCTTGATGGTCAGGTGGGGTTCAAGGACTGCTGCCTTTGCTATCATCCCTAGCTGTGTGTGCTGTTTTGGTGGTGATGCTCCCCTACCCCTCCGCTGGCTGTGTAGTCCATTAATGGCCCTTGATGATCTCCATTGCTGTACTTGGGCCTTGACAAGTCTTTGTGAGTGGCAGTGGATTAGCAGATTTGTAGTAACCTAGTAAGAGAGAAGTAACCTGTGAGGTAATAGTCACAAAGAAAATTCTCTCCCTTATGGACAGTTTAGAGGGAGATGGGAGCAAAGAATAGTTTTCTGCTTTCATCTCATTACAAGACAGCAGAGAAAACAGAGCCCCTGCTCTGCCTAAGCAGCCAGAGGGGCAAGTGGATGGTGTGTGCAGGGGGGAATTCTGTTCTTCCCCATCCCCATTCCCTGTTAAGGACAGAAAAGAGGGAAGGGAGTCAGAGCCCAGAGAGGACAATGGGTGGTGAAAACCTGCTGAAAGTCTGGAAGAGACACAGAAGGAAAGATGTGAATAGTAAATGATGAGCGGAGCTAATGAGGCCTGGTTTCAATATTTTTTTGTCTCACGGTCTATTGTCAGTCCAATTGAATCTTTTCCTGTAGTTGGGGCATTTATAAGGCTTCTTGTCCGTGTGGACCGTCTTGAGCCTAATAAGCTGTGAGTTCAGCCTGCGGACTTTCCGTAATTTGGGACATGAGGACTCTTGTCTTTTACCCAGGTATCTTCCTTTTTTTTATGAAAACCTTTCATTTATGCCTCTCAGGCCAGTGAATTTCAGCTAAAATTGCACAGTGGGCTCAAAAGACTGAAGGAAAGAAAGGCAGACAACAGAATGGACAGTAACACATGTGTTAATACCTCTGCGCAAACAGCATAGTTGTGTGAATCCCATTTCCTTAGAAAATCTGGATCAAATGTCTGATTTTTCAGCAAGTGGAAAGTGGACTAAAACACCCTGAAAGCCTTGGGCAAGTGAAGGGCTGTGCAAATGGGATGCTCAGTTTTTATTGTCCAACTTCCATCTTTGTTCTAGAGAAGGAGAAATGCCACACATGATGTCTTGAAATCTCCAGCCAGCATCTACTTCCAGCTGCTCCCCTGCAATTACCTTTTAAATGGAAGGAAATTGTTTTCTGCTCTCCATCTCTCACTACTGCTTTCTTCTTCTCCTCTTTTTTTTTTTTTCCTAACAACATGAAATCATCACTTGAAAAGAAGGAGAGATTAATTAAGAAGCTTGTATTTCAGTTTGAGGCTTTCTCTGATAATCAGAAACTGCTTGAGTTGCGCTTTCAGGGGTTTCTAATATGAACAGAATCTCTGGATAGGGAGACAGACTGTAATTAATTTCTCTCTCCAGGACGATTACAGGTATAAATAGTAAAACAAAGGCAAGTATCAGCAGAGTTGCCCATGTTGCATATACTCCATTGTAATGTTGCTCGATAGCAGATTATTTTCCACTCAAGGTCAGTGGTTCACAAAATGAAAAGGGCATGGCACTGGATTTCCAGGAGGTCACTCTTCCTGGCTTTTGCTAGCACAAGACCTGATAATCATTGCTTTCAGCCACTTTTCCAAGTGTCAGGCATAGCAAAGAAGCTTTCTCTTCTTATCCCATCCTTGCAGTAGCAGAGACCTGTCCTGTGGAGGGCTAGCAGCAGAAACTAGTTAAGCTGGGGTAGTTTGAGCATTAATGTAGTAGTATCTCGGGAAGCAGGAAGCTTTAGCAGGAGATGGAAGGATTAGCAGAAGCCTCTAGCTGCTTTTCAGCATCTCAGGTTTTATGGGAAAAAGTATGTGCCTTGCTGCCAGGGCTCTGCAGCAGACTTCGATAGAAAGAGCAAATCTGGTCTTGCAGCACTGAGCAAGTTTGCAGACAGCCTGCAAAAGCAGCTGTGGTATACGAATGACGTGGATTTGTTTCAGTAGGTGCCATCTCCACAGACAGTGTCTTCAACATGAAATGTTTTGCTGCTGAACAAAGCCTGGGAAGAAGCAAGTGAAGGCAGAGTTTACTAAAGTTTGTCTGTTCTTCTCAGACAGACCAGAGGCCTGCGCCATGCTTTGTGCTATATGCTATAAGGCTGTGGAGGGTGGGTTTGGGGAAAACCATGTCCTTGCTTGTGTGTCAGATGAGGATGGGGAAATGTGGCTCTTCTGTGTGCTCCTAGGTCCAAAGCTAAGGGAAAGCTGGTGAGATAACAGCCAGCTCTTTTCTAGAGGTCTTCATTAGCAGGCAGTCATCAGTGTTTCTTTTCAAAGCAGAGTAACATCATTGTTGACTGTTACAGAGAGGGACAGTGAGGCATGAGAATACCCAGAGCAACATGCTCAGAATTTCTGCTCGCAACAGATACTGTGTTTTCTATGACTCATATTGTGCCTGATCCAAAACTCATAGCTTCATTTAAGAGCAAATAAGCTCAAAAGAGCTACACCAGAAGCAGCTTCCAAAGCAAGTTGATGCCATAGCAATGAAAACTGCTCCTGCTGTTCTCTCCATGCTTGTCAACAGCAGTTTCAGGTTCCAGCTCTGCATGTATGTTAGTACTAGGAATGAGGGGATAGCTCACTTTGAAAGCTTCCTTCTGGGGTTTATGTTGAGATTTTATCAACTTATTCTTGGACTGACAATCTGCCTAAAGGACTTTGCCTTAAAAAACAGGGACTCAGTATCTACTTTTAAATAAGCAGCAAGGAATCAGTAGTCAGGCACTGGCTGAATAATGCAGCAGGCTCCCTTTCAGAGTAGGACAAGAAGGATGGAGCTGATGGTGGGTCAGAAATCATTGTTTGTCAGGTGAAGAAAAATGTAGGTGATATGGAAAGAGGTCCAGAGAAGGTCAGTGATGATAGAAGTGTCATTGAATTTATAGATGAGAGATTGCAGGGACTCTTTAGCCAGTAATGATGACTAGTTAGAGGATGACTTCTCTGAGACATTCACGATGATTAAAGATGGAAAGTGAAATTGATTGTTCCTGCCCTTCTTTCCTTTTTTATTTTTTTCAGACTATCCTGCAACATGGGAACAAGGGGTCACTCACTAAAATTAAAGGGCAGCAGCTTTAGAACTGATAAAAAGATCTCTCTTTTCTCTTAAAAATGCTGCATGTAGTTTACCCATGGAATTTAATTGTCACTCCCCCTGAGGTCATGGAGGCAAAGGCTGTGGCTGGATTTTAAAGAGGTGAACTAATTTCACAACCCTTCGCAACATTTGTGGCTACCTGAGGCAAGGCAAAAAGGGCAGGTATTGAGTCAAATGCTTTGGGGCAAAACCCTACTCCTAAGGCAGGATGGGCAGCTTGTCAGAGCTTGGCAAGATATCCATCCTCTAGGCATCTGGAGCGAGTTTAAACATTACCACTCATGTGCACCACTCTTTGCGAGGCGTTTCTACCTTGTCTTTGGAGCATTTGAAGGGATCATGAGCCTCAACTCAGCTTCTCTCATGCCCGTGATGGGATCTTAACAAAACTTCACTTTCCCAACTGCCCTAAGCCATGAACTGGTGCACCCTGTGTAAGTTCCAGCAGAGGGTAGCAAAGGAAAGCCCTTCTTTAACCTGATAACAGCTCCATCAGGCAGAGCTTATTTCTTAGAGTTATCTTGAGCGCTATTATTTATTCAGTGACTGTTCCGTTGCCTGTCCTCTGATGCAGAAAGGTCACGGTGTTGCAACTACATTAGGGACACCAGTGCTCAGTTCCACCACTCCAACCTCATGACACCAGAACGAAAGATGCTGCAGAGGCAGTGGAGTGGGATTTGTGCAGCCAGGGAGTGAGGGTGGAAGCGTGGTTGCATCATGTTTTGTTCTTTGGAAAGAGATGGTTTCATTATTCATTGCCCATGACACTCCATCTGCTTGGGAAAACAGTGCACAAAGGACAGGTAAAACTGCAAATCAGCTGTGACATGAGTCCCAGGCGATTCTGCCAAGGATGAAGAAATCACCATTTCAACAGCTGTACCCTAAAGATAAAATTACAGCCTTCTAATGATAATAAATACCTCATGCAGAGTAAAATGTGAGCTGGGCTTTCACTTCTTGGGGCTGGATTCAGTTTTGCTTGCAGTTTTGTCTTCAAAGGGGAATGGTCATGGAAAATGAGGCTGTTTGAAGAAGAGCTTGTTCTCTGGCAAAACAGAGGTTAGAGAAGTTTGTTAGCACTGGAGTTCTCAATGGAAACATCAGTAGTCTCATCCCTGTGTCCTGGAGAGCTATCAGCCATTTCCAGTGTTAAGGGAAACACAGGGCTTTTGGTGCTCTTGCCCAGTGTTTTCTGAAGTAGGGATTACACATCCCTAACACTTCTTTTCATGCCAGTGGTCATCTGGCTAGTCTTTTTTTTTTTTCCAACAGCAGCCATGACTAATAGCTGAGGTTCTTCATTGCTGTGTTCTGCCACCAGACAGGTTTTCCTACCTCACCAGGCAGGAATCATGGGATAATGTCATCTTCTTGGCAATGCTGCCAGCTCACTAAAATGTTGTGTGATGTCCTCCCAGTGACCACTTTGGCTGGGCAAAGCTCTTACCTGTCTGGTTTCCTGCACAGTTTTTGGGTAAAATCTCCATTCAACTTCACACTCTTCACATACTGATCTAAACAGGATAGCTTCTTGATAAGTGCCATTTAAATGTGTAAGCCATTCTCTTCCCTGTCATCTCATCTTTCAGCTGTATCGTGCATGGCCACCTGGAGAGGATGCTTTAACTAGTGGTGGACTGTTCCTCAAACTGACATAGCAGGGCAAACTTCTTGTGAATTTTCCCCAACTCTTCAGATGATGTCCTCCACTGAGATTGCTGATGATCAGGTGGAGCTCTTTTCCATCTGGGCTACAAACACACACATACACACAGAGGAAGGATTATTAATAATGCAGCAGTGACTGTGATGAACCATGATAGGTGGTGACAGAAAGTGAGAGATGAATACATTCAAATCAGTGTGTTTGGCAGGTATATGAAATATTATTGTGTTAGAGATGGGACCTTTAGCACTGTAACACCAGTACCCTATGTAAGAGATCCAGCACTGATGCTGTCAGTCACATCTGATTTTCTCTAGGTTGCTCCCACCCATCACTATGGTGTAGGAGCACCTTTTATCAGGCAGTATCACTGGTGTCTGTCACAGTTGTCTCTTTCCTCCTTTTCTGGCTCCAGGAGAAAGAGATCAAAATTAAAACAGGCAAATGGAGAGGAGGAGAGCAGGTGAATGTGTGGGAGCTGTGTTACAAAGCGGACTGCAGGCCACTGCAAGCCATTTAATAGCTGTAGCCAGACCCCCAATTTGGAAGCAATTAGTAAATGAAAGGCAGGAAGAGAGAGATTCAACTGCAAAGAGGATCACCCTCGTGTATGCAAGTGCGATTACTTTTTGAGACCATAAGGAGAAAATGAAAGGCAAAGTTTTCCAATCAGCCCATCAATCAGATGTATGCCTTTCCTGATCCTTTTGTCAGGAAGGGATGAAAATATTTCTGAATTTGAACTTTGCCTTCACAGTCTGAGGCCATACTTACTCTCATGGAAAAGCAAAATGTCCCATGATCTCTTACGCTTGTTTTCTCCTCTGATCCTTCTTCCTGGGAGCAGTTCCCCTTTTTCAGCCTGAAGAAATGAAGGCTGTAAAGAGCAGTGTGGTTGGCAGGTCACTTGGCAGTCTGAATTTTGAACTCTTGAATGAAGGTCACACCAGATGATTTCTGGATGATCCATGTGCAGTTAAACTTATTTGCACAAAACGCTCATCAAATAATTCTGAATAATGAGTGCAGGTGCTAAAATCTTGATGTGCTTGGAGGCATTTCATGATCAGAAGTAAGAGCCTAAAATTTGCCAGTTTAAGTTGTTCCTGACAGAATAATCAGCATGCTCTGCCATGCACTGTGGTTGCACCCTCTGTTCCGTGCCTGCATCACAGATGCAGGAAATGCTCAGCACAGTTAGCCCTCCCTGTTTGGACACTTTAACAAGCCAGTATTCTGATTCTGCCAAACAAGAAATCTCAATAGCAAACTCACTGCAAGATAGGTTGGGTTTGGGGAACTGAGAATGAAACCGAAAATACTCTTATGGCTCCCACTCAGAGGAGACTGGAGGAGACTCAGTACCAGTCACACTCATCAGTGAAATGAGACATGAAATGAGACTGCTTTGTTGGTTGCCAAGCTGGTCAGCCCTTTGGTCCCTGTGGTAAAATACAGGCATGGGGATAAATATCTTTGCTTGAACTACTCTAGCACCTATAGCAGTGCTGGTCAGTAACTACACAACAAACTAAGGTAGTTGCATCTCTCTCTGATGGACAGGATGAGATTTCCTGAGAGGGCAGATTCTGTTCCCCAGATTGAAGCTGTTCTTTCTAAAAACAGAGGACTGCAGTCTTCAGAGCTATTGACTTGGCATATTATGAAGATCCTATATGGAAATGTAATTATACATATAAAAACCCCTGAGAAAATTCCAAGTAATTCTTAAATTGGCACAAAGACTATCCTGCTGCTGATTTTGAGGTGGTCAGCCTGCTGGCCATCGCATTTCAATTACCTTTACATTCATTTGGCACCACTGAAGTAATTGTCACTGATTAATGCCAAGAGCCAACAGATATGTTCTTCCCTTTTGTTTGCTCCTTTTCAGAATTGAATTTAGTGCTGATGAGCAGTGCCAAAATGACAGCTCTGCAGCCTGCGGTGTTATATTCAGCTAGGGAACTAGTTCCAGCGCAGTATTGAGAAGGAATGCTTTGCTTAGGGATGGATGCACTGAAGAAACTCTCAGCTACTTGAGGCACTTTTTTACTTTCCTAGTAAAAGGGAGTAGGTGGAAGGGGTTCCTACACTTGTGCAATGCTCAGACACCATTGTCTTGTGCCTAAAGTTGGTAATGCAGTGTGCAACAGTGTGCAGTGGAGTCAAAGGGCTTCTTTTCCTCTCTCAGAGCCAGCATTTATTTGAGCTCCCTACATCCACGTAGCACAAAGTGTCTCCAGGGTTCTAGGTCATGGAAGCCGTGTATCCCAGCTAGCAAGGGTGTGTGCCTGCCTGCCTAAGGGCTGCTCCTTTGTGCCTCAGGCTGCATTATAGAATCATAGATTGATTTAGGTTGGAAAAGACCCTTAAGATCATTGAGTCCAAGTCGATGTTAACCTAACACTACCAGGTCCACCACTAAACCATGTTCCTATTGCTTGGATGGGAATTTTCTGGGGCTGATGTCTTCTTGGTGCACTGCCGTGGACCATGTAGATGAGCCTTCCCATGTCTCCACACAATGTGACTTGCAGAAATCAGGTGGCACAAACCACAGAGCAACTGGCAAGGTAACAATGGTCTTGAGTCATCTGTCATGGACATGGGTACATTGACACACAGGACTAGGCTGTGGTCCCCACTGTACCCTTGAAGGCAGAAGAAAACAGCAACTTCAAGTCTGAGCTGGGCTTCTTGTCCTACTTATAGCACAACCAATCAATGTACTAGATGCAGGGACTTTGGGACAGGCCAAACAGTCCCATGGGGAATGAACTCACAATGCTTCTGTACCACAGCACTTCCTATTGCCATGAAACTGCTTAACACATACTAATCAATGACAAGGGCCAGTTACCCCAGCCCACAGGGACCTCAGTCAACCTTGATGTCTGCGTCTCAATCCCTTCTCCCCACCCAGCCACCTCTTTTCCTGGAGTCCTAAGAAGGAAGAGGAGGAAGGTGGATATTTATTAGTATGTCAAGGAGATAAAAGAGAAACAAGTATGCTAGAAAGTCATTAGAAGGCATGCTTTTCTTGTGACATTTTTTAATCATAATTATTATTTCAGATGCCTTTGGAGTATAATCAACAGTTGTCTCCCCATGAATGTGCTTAGTAAAAATGTCTCAAATGCACAAGAGAATCCATTTATTGCTTCTCAGTTGCAGGAAGCTGAAATTACTGCTTAAATAACCTCTCAGCTCAAGTGAGAGTAAATCAATGCTGACTGTAGAGAACAAACAGTGCAGATTTTACTCTTGTGACCCAAAGTTGCACACCATCACAATTCATCTGGTCTCATCAAATGAAAATGAAGGTGAATTATTGGTCTTTTTCCAGCTGGTATTCCTATGATGTGGACAGAAACTGCATTATTAGAATAGCTTAGGGATTCCCCCCCCCCCGGGTTGCTTACTTGTACATTAAACAGGGAATACGAAAAGCCATGATGTTGTCCTGTTTAATGTGCTTTGTTAAATTGTCTCTTGCTTAAGGTTTCCTCCAATGAGTCATTTGAAATCTTTCTAAGCATCTGCATTGTCTGTTAAATATCTCATGTGATTATGGACTGAGTATTGCTTTCAGCTTTGCTCGAGCCATCTTCTTAAGTCTGAGGGGTTATGGAGTGGTAAATGAGGTTAAGCCCTTGTCTTCTCAGTTTGCATCACATGTGAGGAGCTGAATTTTCCACCTACTCCTTTGGCTTGCTCTAACCCTGACAGAAGCAGTGCAAATATAGCATTGCTTGTATTACAGCTTCATGGCCAACGGAGTGCTGGTGTCTATTCATATTCATTTTGACAAAAAGTAGCAGAAATTAGTCTGGGACGTTGCATTTTCTGGGTACCAATTTTATACAGTTATATTTGTCTCAGATTTACCATCTCATGTTCTTTTAGGTCCCTGGATTTTACTTACTTTTTGAACCACTTGTCTGGCCTTGAGGCTTAGCAAATATTTACACACAGATTTAACTGTTAAGGCTGGAACATACAAGAAAGATGTTTCCTCTTTTCTGAAAACATATTCTAGGGATATTCCAGCACTCAGAGGTTGCCTGTGAATAAACCTAGCTTCCAGCTGTTTTCTCTGGCTTCATAAGGTTTCCAGGCCTTTCATAAGGTTCTTCAAATTGCTAAAGAGTCCTTGAAATTGTTAGTGGGATGATGAGCTGAAGGAAGCTCATCATCTTCCAGACAAGGACCTTTTCTAGTAGAGGCATTTTAATCCTGTTGCGTATTGGTGCAAGAAGTGGAGGGTGAAATTTATGGTCTTTCATGTGCATGAGCGAGATTAGTGAATCTTAATGGTCTCTGTTCTGACTTTAAATTCAATTTTCCTTTTATTTTTTCATGAAAGTTGGGTTGCAGTGACTTTAGTACTCACCTAAGCAAGGGGTTGAAAATGTGGCTTATGATCAGGTGTAGAGGGTCTTTGGAAAAGCTGTTAAATCAGCAAAAATTTCCTCAATGTGATCCAGACACTTGGATCTCACTTGTTTGTGACCAAAGAAGGGGGGCCACAGAGGGGTTTCTCACTGCTTGTGCTCTGGAATGTGATATCTTTAGTCATCACCGCTCTGACAGCAGAGCTACAGGCAGAGGAAAATCTACAAGATAGAGAGCTTTCAGCCACCTCCAATTTAATTTAAAGGAAAAATCAGTCTCTGTGGTTACCATCTACATACTTACAACCCCCACCCCCCACCCCCCGAATCTTGAATCAGCAAAACCTGTCTTCAGGCTGTTGGATGATCTTAATTAAACTAAATTAATTATTTATTCAAATAAATTAAGACATGCCAAGACTCTCCAGGGAGGCTGTAAGGGTAATAATGCCTCTTAGCAGAAAAACGTGTCAAGAGCTCACACAAGCTGGGGCCATTTTATTGTTATGGGATCCTCTTTTCTTAAACTCTTCAGGATGCAATGAATTTACATTTGCATATGGTAGGAGCGCTCCACCCCTCTCTTACCATCTCCCTCTTGCTGTTTTGTGTTGTGGACCTGCAAATACTAGACTGACATCTCTCTTCCTAAGAAGCTTCTGTCAGCCTTCACTTGAACTTTTAAGCTCATTTATACGGACTGGAAACTAGCAATGCCAAGAAGATATTTCTTTTCCATGACACATTGTGAGTGATTCTTGCATAAAATTGCCAAGTACTTGACAAAGCCATAATCAGTAGCTAATGATCCATAATGCGATTGCTGTAATTAGTAGCATTATTGATATTACCTTACTAGAGTAATTGGACTCACTTAACCTTTGTTTGTAGCAAGAGGAATTGGGATACAGATGCTGACAAGGGCTGGCATCAAGTGGACAATAAACAGTCTGTGCAGCAGTTATTTGATGACATGTCTGCAGCTTGGCCTCTGCTACTCACCACAGCTATGTACTTGGTTTGGTGCTGCAGGAATTTGGAGGAGTGGAGAGCCCTTTTTCCACCCAAGTCTGCTCAGCCCTTTCAAGGCTATGCCTTGACTGAAAGGTTAAACGTGCTCAAAGTCCCATGACCTCTAGATGAAGCAGGGAGAGGAGGAGGAGGCGGTGGGCAAAATGAAAGATGATGGCCATGTGGCATATGGTGTGATCTAGTTTGGGTTTAAGTATTGTAGTAAAACCTTTGGGGAAATCAACATCTTTCTCTTTTTAATGTCTGTGACACATTACATTGTCCTCCCACTGCTTGTTTAAAGAGGAAATAACCACCGAACATGTTCACCTGCACACAGTCTGTCATCCCTGAAGGCTGGTGGTGAGGAAGACCACCACCTATGTTGCAACTGCCTGTTGCAGACATGCTGGATAATCATAATGTTCCTTTTGGCTTTGTAACTGTGCACTTCATGGCTTGAATAATATTAACAACAACAGCAGTAATAATAACAATAATAATAGATTATAGTAATAACAATAATGATATCTGAAGAAAGAAACTATGTCGGTTATGTCTGTGTGGAGCTCTTATCCTCCTGCTGGAGCCCCATTTTGAAGGGTGCAGTGGGGAGAAAAGGCAGAAGTGTTGAGAAGGGTTGCTGTGGAGAGCTGCCTTTCACCTTGGCAAGCCATCTCTCCCACTATTTCTCCCCAGAGCATGTGAAGGAGCTTTCCCCACTGCATGGCAGCATCATCCCGCAGAGCCTTGGCAGGTCTGGGTGACGGCTCTTTCTTCCTTGTCAGGCTAGCTACCTTGGTGCTGTTCCAAAGTTATTTTCTAATAGACCTTCATACAAGCCTTAGATTTCCAAAAGGCTACTGGGTTTTGAAAAATTCAATTTTTTCTCTGATGAGGTGCATTCAGATGAGTTTCAGCTTATTGGAGCCAACAATCTCAGTCCCTTAAGTGTACATGTGGATACTTAACTGGACTGTCCTCTTCATCACAGGGAAAACCTGCTGCATGCTAAAAAAGAATAGAATTTGCTGATCTTTATGAAATCTATTCATAACAAAATCTACAAAGGTGAAATTAGATTGAAAACTGACTCCAGACACCACTTAGTAAGAATTATTTCATGCCAGTATGTGTTCAATATCTATTCCATTCATGCAGTGTAGCTTATTAAAATGAACAGCATCTAAAATATGCATTTCTGCATGCAGTTACCTCTGCCTATTCTTGATGGATCTATTACTACTGAAGGATACAGATTTCTTCTGACTGTGAGAGAGTTCATGGCCATTTGATGGTGGAAAAGAAAAAGAGTGTAGGGGGGAGAGTTGAAGGCATAAAGTGCCTCAGCCTAAAAATAGCAGTGAGAACTAACCAGCAGGAGACCCACATCAGAGCAATGTATAGGCTGTCTGTGGCTTTTCTTGTCACAGAGCCTGACTGCAACATCACTGATAACAGATGGTTTATCATGAGCATTTTCCACTCATAGGGAGGCATTTTACCAGGGCTATCTTGGGAGCAGAACTGGGATGCTCTCACCAGCCTTCAAAACCATCCCAGACCATGAGGGTTTGGTTGTGTTTGAGCCAACAGGTGAGCTTCCTCCACAAACCCAACCACTTCTTTATGACAGCAGCCCCATACCAGCTCTGCCCCTAGGACCCCTCCATCGGCTGACACCTCTCTGCCTCTGTCCCTGACAACATCTCTGTCCAGGTCTTTTTGCTCTCCTCCTGAAATAAAGCTGTCCCCACTTCTTGCTCCTGCAGCCTGACCCCCAGGTGTCTGTCCAGCACTGTGCACTATGCACCCAGGTTTTTGTCTCTCACACCATCCAGCCACTTCAAATGTCTGTATCCCAGGGACTATATTGAGTGTGTAATGGGCTCCCAAGGGGAAGACACTGTAAAAGCTGCAGCAGAAAACATTGTCCAGAGTTTGAGAAAGCAAAACAAAGAATAACTAGGTATGCTGGCTGATTTAAATGGGCCATCTTGACTTCTCTGTCTACATGCATTTTCACTTTTCTAACTTTCTTGCCTCCACCTCTGATGTTTTGCTATATTTAACTTGAGAACTGTATTTCCAGTAACCTTGAAAAGCATTTTCAACTAAATGAGCATGCAAGATCCTACCAGAAATAGTATGAGGTTAGTTTGTCTTGCATGTTACATGTAGGCTTATTTTTCTGCCATTTTCTCTGCTGGGGTAAAAATGCTTAAGACATACATGTGTCTGGTGGTTTTAGAGTGCTGTCCAAGTGCTTATTGCTTTTGTGAGGTAATTACTGACTTCTGATAGCTTAAATAAGAGGGGAAAGATGAAGGTGATGGAGAAAGAGACTTGCAAAAAGAGTCATAAGAGAGTTCATGGCTGAGCAGAGGTTGAAACCACAGATGCTGATGGCTGCTAAGTCTGGTAAATCAAAGCTCTCATTAGTACTGTATGCCTGCACTGACTTACATGATCACAGATTTTACATCCCTGCCTTTCTGGTGGATGCTGAATCCCTGACTTCAGCAAATCAAGTGCTCCTCCATGGGTAATAAAACCAAATATACTCCAAACCATTCACCATCATTGGAAAAATAGGGCACGGATGTGATGTTTACAGCTGGATTGTGATAGCTGACATCTGTTACACCAGTCAGCAACAGCCAAAGATGTGCTGTATGCTGAAGCAGACCTTTGTGAATTGACTCAAAGAAACAATCCTGAAGTTCTAGCTCCATAAATTAGGGCTTCTACAAAAGGCTGGGTAAGGATGTTAAACAGTGTGTCAGTCCAGCACCAGATATGTCTTTAAAAGGAATTATTTTTGCCAGGATTAAATCTTCCCAATCAAAAGCTTACATTTGGAGCCTGGCTTTGTCATACAAGACTAATTGACAAACCTCTGTGCTATAATATTATCCCTGTTACCCCAGTGAAATACAAAAGTAATGCTGGCTTCTATAAATCACCCTGATCTTAAAAAGGAGAGTTAAATGAGCATCACATTATAAACCACAAAGCACATTTATCACTCTGCTACAAACCATAAGTATGACAAGTACATCCATCAATTCAGCACCTTTCTTTCAGGTCTGTGTACATGGACATTAGTAACTTAATGGCTTCAGAAAGCTTCACCTTCTTAAATACACTGCGAGTCTGATCTCTCATTAACTGCAGTTACCAGTGGGGGAGCTCAGCTATCTATAGCCGTGTTCCTGTGCTGAGAGCTCCTGGAAGGGGAAAAATCCACCTCTTTGAGGCTGCTCCTAGAGTAAACTCCTTGGAAAGTTACTCTCATGCTCCTCCACTGCTACTGCTTCGACTGTACAAACTGTGGCAACAGTAGGATGTTTGTCTACTATGGCCATCAGGCTACACAAACTAGAAAATAGTCTAGCATAAACTCTATCTATAAACAAATACAAAGATAAGTTTGCAGCGATTTACTATCAGACTGCAAAGATTTATTGAGTGGGTAATCTGGGTCTCCTATAATACTTTGTTTTCACTACCAGCAACATGGATGGGCTAGGGAATCATTAAATCTGCAGATGAGGGGCTCTACACACATCTAAAAAGCAGGAGTTGAAATGGTTGGTGGGAAACATGACCCTGGAAAATAGTACATGGTCCAAGAAGGACAACCACCAGTTGGAAGGCTGCTAGGTCTTCTTTTGGACATGGTATCATGGCACTTCAAGAGAGGTCTGAGCCAACTAGTGACAGTCAGACTGAGAGCAGAGAGAGTGGAAAACATGCCAGGTGAGGCAAGAGCAAAAGAATTGGGTTTAACCAAGAGAAGAGGTGACTGAAGGCAGACATGGCAGCGATCTCTAAACACACAAAAAGACACAGTAAGTACAGGAATACTTTCTGCCTGCTGTGGTGAGGGAAAGAAATACTGCCCTTAAGTTGTAGAAAGTGAGATTTAGGTTTGGTATTAGGACAAAACTTCCTGATAGGAGCAGCAGACAAAGCAGTTGGAGGACGTTGCCTGGGAAGGCAGTGATATCTCCATTGTAGGAGGCTTCAAAGAGCTGACTAGGCAAGCAGTAGATGGCAGTGTGGAAGTGGGGTGAACAAGATGTTGCTTGTACCCTTGCAGCTCTATTTTCTATAATCTGTAATGTGTTTGATTAGCATCAGGGATGTTAGTCCTGTTAGTCCTACAGGACATAACAATCCATGCTCTGGCTGCCCATTTTCCCATGTGCAGTTAGATTTTGGAGGAAGCATACCTAGCAGTTTCCCACTTGGATTTTTCCTACCTCCTACTGAAGAGCACGCCCAGACAAGTCATCACATCTTACCTTGTTTCATTTGATCGTTTTGGGTGAACAGCAGTGGAGATCAGCCCAACCCTGCTATGCTGAGGGGAACAGACGGACTTCAGAAGCAGTACATATGCAAACCCTTATGGAGGCATTGCCACCAGAGCACTGTGCATCTCCAGGAAGAAGCTTTTAAATGTCAAACCCCAGGTGCTTTTAGACAGAGCAGCTGACAACATAACTACTGGCTGCAAAACATCTTATCCTCCAAAGACAGTTGCAGAAAAGCTATCAAAGGCTACACTAAGCATGGTAGACAAGGATTCTGCCATGGCTAGCACTCTGTGGGAAGGGAGTGGTGGTTTGGGGTGAGTGGAAGGACCACTAGAAGAGGTTCGGGGAGAAGAATTCAAGATTCCATCTCTTGTACTTGCTTCCTATGGTTGTCAGGATCTATGCCTAATGTTGTGGGGCTGGGACCCTATGACATTGGTGCTGGCCACCACCTCCACTCATCCTGTCTAGAGATGTTGCTGCTCTTCCATCCCAGAAGCCCTTTCCCACTATGGCACAGGGCACAAGTGTAGCCATTGTTCCCCACACCACAGTACCACTTATCCTGTGCTCCTGACATGGCCAGCAGCAAGACAGCACCTTCATAATCCTAGCTGGGAAAGGGTGAAGAGTGCCGTCAGTCCTGCCTGCCTAGGTCCCACATTCTGCTGGCTGGGCCTGCAGCCAATGACCCATTTCAGTGTGTCTTTTTCTACCTGACCCATAATGTATCTTTTGCACTCATCAGCAAATGAGTTAGTCTGGAAAAAAAGCCCCAAACAAAAGACAGCAGCTTTCCCTTGCACCCCCATCAACAAACCTTGGCCATAAGCAGGTGCCTGGGGAAGAATAAGAACAGAGCAAGCATATGTGCTGCTGCTTCTAATAAACTTGCCTTGTTAAATAATTAAGGTCAAATCAATACACAGGAATCACAGCAACCAAATTAAGTAGGTGCTGAGAAAGCTGCAGGTTTACTCTGTTATGTTCAGTGTTGCACCTGAAGACCAGGTAAATTTGTTAGGGCAAATCTCAGGTGTTGGTGCCTATCCAGACAATGGGTAGTGCTGCAGATAAGGAGCTGGTGATCACCTGAAGTGGAGCTGATTCCAGGGATGGACAGGACCTCATTGATGATCTGTTACGTCCTTTAGCTTGCAGGTGGATTTGGGTGGGTGTGAGAAAGGTGCTATTTGTATGTTTCATGTGCTTGCTCATATGCTGTCCCTTTAGCCTCCCCTAAGACTACTAGATATCCAAGTACTTCTGGTGCACGTTTCATTTGCATGTGTGCAGCTTTAAAGCAGATTAGCTCATGCACATACTTTAGACTACCAAGCTTCAGGGATAGTGGACTGGCCTAATGAGATCTTTGCACCTCTATAAAAACCAGCACACCAAGTATACACTCAGCATGTTAAGACAAACACCCCAAATGTTGAAAAGATAAGAATTAAAGGTCTGTCTCCAAGCTTAATCCTGACCCTTCATTCCAGTTCATTATGGTGCACTCACTGATGACGTGATCACATGCTGGTTTTTTTTCAGATGCCCCCATGCATCATTTCTCATGACTAAATTTAGTAACCAGCTGTGAGCGAGTTCTACAGAGGAAAACACAAATGGGAAAGGTTGATATTAAACTGCCTTTAAGAGGTCAAATCTGAGCAGATTCTGCTGGATGCAGCAGATGCTGCTGCTTGAACTCCCCTCCTGCAATATTTCCTGTCTGTGGCTTTTTAACAATGGAGAGAGATGGGAAATTTCAATGAGGGTTTTGTGGGGAGATGTAGATGAAATGGCTACGTGGATATGGGGAAAGAAAAGGGAGTGTCATGCAGCTGCTCTTCTTTCCTTTGACCAGGAGTAGCCTGTTGCATCAGGCAGTACCTAAAGCAGAAGAAAGAGACTAAATCCTTCCCAGAGGTATAGCACTTTGCATTAGGCTCTAGCTGAAAGCCTTGGCTCAAAACAAATCTTGGTGCAAGGAAGTTTAGCCACTAGAGCCAAATTCATGGCTAGCACACAGCTCTTGAGTAAATAATGATACCAAAGCATATTCTTTTCCTTTTAAATAAGGACCAGATAATTATGGAGGTCTGTCTTTGAGAAAAATTGCCCAACCTCAGCATATCTTAATTAGCTTCCATCTCAAAGCAAAAAAATTGAATGAGATGGTATACTGCTTAAGTAAACTATGCCAGAAGTCTTCATACAGTGAAATACAGTTGGTTTCTGATTCAAAACACTTTTGTGGTAGTGTGCAATGTCTGTTCATTGTTGAGCACAGGCATTTAATAGGCCATGATAACACCATGTTCTTTCATGTTCAGTATTTCTGACATATAATTTTGTTTCTTTTTCTTGCATGCATTCTGCATGTCAAATTGTACATGCATTATTTTATTCACCCATCTGTGTATGGCAAAATCACTGTAATTATATGTACACACTTTCACAGTTTCACAGCATGCTAGTTTGGTAATACTAACTCATGAAACTGAACTTAATTTGATTAGAAAATACAAGCCAGCTTCACCAGTTAGTTGCAGTGCACGTTACTGTCACTTTGGAAGGTGGTGTTTGACCAGTGTAATTTCTTTCCTTTCTCTGTAAGGAGAAAGCTAACATTGGCATGGTGACATGCAGTACTGGTATAGGTTGTGTTACTTGTATTGGTCTACATACATTAAGAGCCATTATTAAAATTACAATGCCTAAATCCATCTCTTCTGTTAAAAGAACTGTTGTGAAAGCCAGAGCTGAATGGCAGAAGTAGATATTAAAATGATAGCACGTAATGGGAGCATATGGAGCCTGTGTAAATCCCATTTGGACCAGTCTTACTGATGAAGCAAATGTAATAAATATCCACACTCAGTTATCAGTGCCATGTAACTTCACTTGCATGCATCTTTTTACTGTCTGAGAAGATATTTTTGATTTTTAATAGACAGATACTCGTATTTTACTTACATCGCTTGCATGCTATTTGCATGCATTTTTGTATGTTGAGACTTCACAGCAGCCTTCCAATATCTGAAAGGGGACCTATAGGGATGCTGGGGAGGGACTCTTCATTAGGGACTGTAGTGAGAGGACAAGGAGGAACTGGTTCAAACTTAAACAGGGGAAGTTTAGATTGGATATGAGGAAGAAATTCTTTACTGTAAGGGTGGTGAGGCACTGGAATGGGTTGCCCAGGGAAGTTGTGAATGCTCCATCTGTAGCAGCGTTCAAGGCCAGGTTGGAGATAGCCTTGGGTGGCATGGTTTAGTATGACATGTCCCTGCCCATGTCAGGGGGGTTGGAGCTAGGTGATCTTAAGGTCCTTTCCAACCCTAACTATTATGTGAATATATAAGTTGTTTAATTCAGCTTGCCGGAAAGGACCGTCTTTGAACAGCTCACCTGTAACACTTGGTAACTTTTACTATAACTCAGCCTGGCTTAATGTGTCCTGACAGGATATAATAACCTGGTGTGGCATGTTAAGAAGAAATAGTCATCATTTTTGGACTGGCTTTTAGAACCAATAATACTGATGTAGAAAAAATTAGGGGGAGGAGGAGGGGAGGGGAAGAATCACTTGCAAGTGGATTCTAGGAATGAGATGTATGACATCTTCTATTTCTCAGGTGGTAGAATCTGATGGTCCCAATGGTCACTGATGTTGTGCTTTCCAGTAGTGATGAAACTCTATCAGTCTTCTGTCATTGCTGTTCCTGAAGTGTGAGAGGTTAGGACACTTGCATAATTAAATTAGACAAAATCTAGAAACTTTCAAAACTCCACACAAGTAATTCTTTGCTGTTCTTTGGTGCAATAAGGATTTCATAGTGGTTATAAAATGAGGGTTTTGGATGGCCACAAAGTTGTGGAATTAAGAGTCATGCCAGACGTCTTACCTGGCTTTAGCCATCTAAAGGTTGTGCATGTGGTGAGTAATTTGGTGATTGATTTAGAACAGGTTGGCAGTCTCAGTCCAAGCCACAATGGTGGCCAAGTGTCCACAGCAGAGCAATGAAGGCTTGGAGGAGAAATTAATTTGGAGTGTCCTGTGTTAAGGTTTGCTTGCAGATCCTCCTAAGATGGCAGCAAGCAAGCTTGAAAGTTACCTGTGCTACCTTCACTGCTTGTAAAGTCCTGCATCACTCCTGTGCAGTCCTAGTGAACTGCAACCAGGTGGGGATGAAAAGATCCATTCTTACCTCCACCCTCACTTGGGCTACAAATACGTTTAGAATTTTTAGTGTACCCTGGAGGAAAATAACAACATGAGTTCTTTGGCCTTCTATGGCCCAAATCTTAGCCCTACCTGCGGGCCTTCATAGTTTCTCCATCATGGTGCTGCAAAATAGGCTATCTCCAGTTTATAACTGGGAGATCTCAGGCAGAAGGCAAGTCAGGTGCCACATCCAAGGGTCCCCAGAAAGCCAGTGATGGGATTTAGAGGTGAGGAGGCCATACACATGCCCCATGCAATGCAGATAAAGGCCCATTAGTCATTAACTGGAAATTATTGCAGTTGATGGCACTGCTGCACCTTCTTCACCAGGAGCTTGCAAAGCTTAATGGTGCCGTTGGAAAGGGTGCTACACACACAATAGGCTTCTGGCCAGTTCTCTGTGCTCTGCCGCCAAACGTTAGCTTGCAAATGCAGTTTACAATTTCCTCTCTCTTCACTTGCCCCCATCAAGGGCTCAGCTGAATACAGCAATAAGGAAGCAAGGAGGGTCAAGTTTATAAATGACTATGGGAAGTTTGGTTTCCATGGCTGCCAGCAATTACTGTGCAGACTCAGATGAGTGGAGATTACAGCCCAGGGCTGCTATTTTGCGCGCTAGCAAGACACAATAACAAATGACAAACTTAATTCATTGCTGCAGCAGGGAGGAGGCATCTCATTCTGCAGACCTGGGGCTTATCTTACAGGAGAAGCAGCTCTAAGTGGATTTCTCCTTTTTTCTGGCTGTGCTGATGCCAGCTAATGCATATTCTTCAGTCACTAGCATCATCTCACCTTGAAGATCTTAAGTCTATTAGTCACCCATCCTATCTATTTCAGGAAGTGGGAAATGTTAAGCAAATAAGAAAACCCAGCCCCCAAGTGGGCTTAGAGGTCAGTCTTTTTTTATTTCTCCCCCCCCCCCCCCCCCGCC